>VXCM01000081.1:0-183011 GCA_014773175.1 Lucifuga dentata | reverse complement strand
TTTTTTTTTTTGCTTTTTTTTTTATATGTATTACTAATGTCTGACCCTCTTGTCTGTTGCTTTGTCAGGAGCCAGTACCTGTTTCCATGGAAACAGGGAGCAGGAGGAGAAATGGCCACACCTCCAAAATGGGAAAAAAGGCTTATGCTCAGTTTAGTGAATCAAGTGAGTCCTGAAATAGCTTTATAGCTTATTTATAGGAACATAAAGGCTGTGATGATGCTTATAATGTTGATTCTGACTGCTCATGAATTACTACATACATTCCTTTATGCTGATGTTTCTGTGATTTTTTTTTTTTTTTTTTTNATTTTTTTTTTTTTTTTTTTGTCATCCAGGCAGTAGCAGTGACAGTGATGACATGTTTCTGAATGATGAAGATGAGGACGATGGCCCAGACATCCCAGCATGCACTCCTCTGGCTGCTTTTCTGTCTTTCAAGCAGGAAGCTGAGAAGAGGAGGACTTCGCAGGTTCAGCTGGAAACAGCAGGAAAGGTAACAAAACTGCAACTGCATGAATGAGCAAACATGAGCATCTGCAGTAATACAAAACTGCGTGAGTGTGACAATGCACAAATCCAAATATATGTACTGCCCAGGTGACAGAGTCTCCCTTGGTGGCGGTAATGTCCCACTTGCTGAGTTTTCTGGAGCAATACTCCCACTTCCAGCAGTTACAGCAACAAGCTGACCAGTACCGGGTCCAGCTGAAGAGACACCGCGTCCAGCACCGCCGCCAGATGAAGGCCCTGCGAGCCTCCTACCGCCGGCGCCTCAGGGACAAGAACAGCATCATCAGCAGCCTGGAGGAGGCCATCGACCAGCAACAGACCCCCAGCCCACTGAGCGAGGGTGAGAGAGAGAGAAGGGACAGGGAGGAGGATGAGAGGAAAGAGAGTCTGGGGGGGAGGGGAAATTAAGATGCAGGAGGCATGGGTTTATATTTCCAGGCGGTGAGCTTGAGGATGTGATGGTGATGAAAAAGAGAGAAAGGGGTTTGAGGACACAGAGCTCGTGATAACAGCACACAGCTGTTCTGTAAGCACACATACAGATGTGAAATGAAGAAGTTTGGTTGGTGCTAAAATAGGAGCAGAAAATAAAGGATGATGGAAGGAGAATAAAGGTAGATTTATAACATGAAGATTGATGATTGGATGAGATTAGTTGACATATGGAGGATGATATAATATGGCCACTGTCACATGCCCATAATGGAGCATATTACAAGGTTTAGTTCTGCGATGAGGTCATTCTACTTGACATCATTCTTAGAAACAAGACTTGATTTTGTCAACCAGGAACCTACATTACACCTTTTTTTTTTTACGAGAATAAAGTCACCAACAGAGGAGCGGACTGATTAGATTTATGTGATTTATGTGCTGTAAATCAGTTTGGCCCTAGTGGTGTCCAGATTAATGCTTTAGATGTTGGTATCTGCTGTGTTTCAGATCTGATCAGGTGATTCTTTGAGCTAAAGCAGAAGACAAGCCTACCAAGGCTACTCTGTAATGTCACTTTGCTGTATTAAGTGTTACATGTTAACAAGTGTCTGACTCTGTCAAGCAGTAGATGACTGATAAAGCTTCAGAGAAATATGTCAGATAATCAGACTTGGTTATAGGCAGCTCTATGTAGGTGTGTTTAAGTGAAGGACCTCATGCGCACCCACTCTGATTTGTGTCATCACAAGGATACATGATTATATCTTCGATATGTGGATAGTGACTCTGGCTCTGTGCCATAAATAAAACATGCCAGAGAGTGCTGCTGCTTTATTGCCTGCAAAAACACCTACAAGGTCTGGCACATGTTAGCCTGCACGTGTACCCATGTTGGACTATAAATAGCTCATGGTCCTTGTCCCAGTGTTATGAAGTAAACACTGATGGATTTGTTTGTTGATGCAATGTGCAATATTGGAGTGTTGGTCTGTCTCTTTGGTTTACACTATTTTCACTATTAGTACCTTTTGGATGCAATGTGATCTTCAATATGTTATTTGATCTGTTAGTATGAATGGGTGGTGCTCCTTTTAAGGGTCATTGTGCATATTTTTTGCACTATTTTAAGATGCTGATTTAAAATTGTCCCAGTTCCTTTGCAGTATATGGGAGCTTGTATCCTGTCTCACGTTTTTATCAGTGTCCCAATGCACAGATGCACCATTTATTAAATCCCTGCAGGCCTTTTCTTTCTTGCAAGCATAATTATCGTGACACAGGAAACCTGACATGGCTTATTGATAAAATTAGCATAAAGCCTTTTGATGGAAATCCAATGTGATAGCGCTTGATAAATCATTAAGAGGGAAGAAAGTGATTAAAATGCTCTCATGTCTGTCTGGGTTTCAGAACAATAGAGAAGGTTTAGCAGATTATAACATCTTTTAAATATGAATCTTGGTTTTCCATGTGGTTCAGGCTGCACATGAGAGGCTGGAGTAATCCATTGCTAACATGAGAGGCTGTAAAGTTCTCTGGAGACTTGAGAGTTGAAACACAGCAACGGCAATGTTAGCACTACACACAATGTAATAATTCACGTGTACTGTGGAAATCACTTTTAAGAGACCTACATATAGAAAACAGGCCAAAGAAGCTCACAGGATATAGAATTATACTATTTCTGGGTGGCCTAATATGAATATGAGTCCAAAAATTATAGAATAAGATAAGATAAGATTACTCTATTGTCCCAAGGAGAAAGTTATCTTGGGCTCAAGTGTGTAAGCTGCATAAAAGTGCACACATACAACATAAAGTGCATACAACATAGTGTACAAGTGCATAACAGCATACAGCATTATACAATTCATAAAACCAGTAACACACAGTTAAAAGCTGTAGATTAATACCAAAATAAAATGAGCAAAGAGGCAGTATCCATAGTCAAACTGGCCAGTTTGACTATGGATACTGCCTCTTAATAATGTTACACTTAATGTTACACTTAATTCAAATTCAAACTTATTGCACGAGACAACCACCAATCACTAAGAGTAGGTTACAGCCAAAAGTCGCAAATGTTAAAAATTGAATGGATTAACATAATTTTTTCAGAAATCTTATAGAGGTGGGAACAAATGAAAGCCTGAGATGATTGGTTTTACATTTGCTAACTCTGTATCGTCTTCCAGAAGGCAACAGTTCACACTCATGATATGGAATATATGATATGATACAGAATATGCTTACTTTGTTGTCAGAGGAGCTGGAACTGATCATGAAGATGCTGATGGTAGTGTTGCTTATTTTTGTCCCTCAGGTGAGTGTAGTGGTGATGCAGGGACACCAGCTGGAGTTCACAGGCTGGTGGAATCTCTGTACGGCTTACAAGGTGAGAAGAGTAAACTGAGAGGAGAACTCCGCCTGCTGCACTCCCAGCTGGAGCAGAAGGAACGAGACAGACACTCACGCATACAGGCCTTCCAGCAGCAGGTATGATGCTGCATATACTATTATCTACTCTCCAAACTCTCAAAAAATCATGTGAAAACAGACAAATTTGTCAAAGGTTGGAATTTAAATTGTTGTGCTTTACTTTGATGCCATCATTTTGATGAGAGAAGGTGTTAGCATTTTCAAATCGTGAATATTTTATTCTGAATAAATCTTCTTGTACAAGGAAACAAATGTACAAGTTATGTCATTCAACGTTCATAGTATAATGGTTGATGAGAGAATGATGGGATGAAATAAGAAGTTGACCATGTCTTTATTCTAAAATCGAACCTGTGCTGATACATTTTAACACTACTTATTTTTTGTACAGATTGATGAGCTTAAGAGCTGCATTGAGGAGCGCGAGGAGGAGCTGTCAAGACTGAGAACTGCCACTGTGAGCACCTCCCACTATTGATTTCATCCTTTCGTGTCTTTCTCACTTTGCATTTCATCAGCAAAGCTGATGCATTCCCACTGAAGGCACTGAAGGGAGTGTCATAGTCAGCATGTCTCGTACTGCACCTTAATCATGATGAAGCAACGCATATTTGAAGATGTACATATATTTAGGGAAAACGTTTGGTTTCCATGTCTCTCTCATTCTTATTCCATGTCTCTCCCCTCAGGGGACCACAGACTCAGAGAAGCGGGTGCTGTGTCTGTCAGCGGAGAACGAGAGTCTGAAACAGAGCCTGAGCGTTACCCAAGGCCTCCTGCAGCAGCTGTCAACCATCCCGTCCCAGTCCAGTACCATGCTCATTAAGGTGAGATGCACCAACTCTGCTGAGAACACACTTCCTGACAGTCAATGTGCTACAACCCCCCCACCCCCTTGGTGTCTGTAAATAGAAACACTTATAAATTGTATTGTGTGGTGCACTACGCTAGGAGAACGAGAACCTCCGGAGCAGAGTGCAACAGCTGGAGATATCTTTGCAACAGCGCGCGGAGCAGGTCTCACAGCTGGAGCGACAAAGTGAACAAAGTGAGTGGAGGAGAGGAGAGGAGCTGAGGAAACGAGAGGATAGAGTGAGGGAGCTGCAGCTGGAGCTGGATCGAGAGAAAAGCAAGGAGCCAGTGGTTAAGGTAATTATTGTCTAGATTGGCTGGGTTGCTTTTTACATCTTTATGATGGATTTGCAGTTGTGAATTTTGCATTATTATAATATTAATATTATAATATTAATAAAATTGATGGAACTTTATCAGTGCCTCATTTTTTCATTTGTTGTAGCTGTTACACCTTAATTAGATGGTTTTTTTTTTCCTCAGTATGTCACTCAGACTGTGGAAGTGGAATCACCTTCCACACTAAAGCAGCTGACTAAAGCCAGACAGAGGAATGAGCTGCTGTCCCAAAAGCTGTCCAATCAGAATGAGCGGTGCAAGCAGTTAGAGGAACATATCAGGAAGTCAGATGAATACAGCTGTAATTTGCAGCACAAGGTACGAAGAGACAAAATCTCAGATCATACTGTTTGTATCTCTCTCTCTCTTGAACATACTATATGGATATCCATAATTCATAAAACATGCAATTTTTACTGTATGTGCTCTTATGTACTGTATACATACAACTCACACAGGCAGATAAAAGAGTGATTGCATTAGTCTTGCTTACAACAAAGTTTTTATTACCTCCACTCACTAAAAAGGTCTCATGTGAAATCTAACAAAATAATCTTTCTCATAATTGCACTAATTTCTCCTTTTATGACCTATGTTTTCATTTGCAAGTTATTTATTTATTATTTATTTATTTATTTATTTATTTATTTATTATTACTAGGTTACCCCTTAAGTAGTAAGCGCTACATAAACTTTTTGACAATACTGTGCTATAATAATGCTAAATATCAGTCACTACACAAAATTATTACTGTTTGCTGTCGGCCACTAACAGGCAAGGAAACCAGCAACAAATTCCACGTCATCAACTTTAATTAAAAATGAATGAAATAAAAAATTAAAGTTAAAGAGCAAATAAACTATGATGTTTGGAGAATTGATCTTGTCATTACATCATCACAATGCTGAAGGTGCAGAGATCAGATCAATCGAACTGGCCGACTGACTCCCTGTTGTGCTGAACCTTCCACAGATTGCAGCATACGAGCGAGAAATCAGTAAACTGAGAGAGGAGCTGCTGAAAGAGATCGGGCACTTGGAGGAGAGGAAAGAGGAGGCTGTGAAAGCTGCTGCCAACTGCTCAGCTGAACACTTTCAGAACCTGCAGGACCAATTCTTCTGTGAGTTACACCACAGAATTAAAAGCCAACACAAAACTGGTCTTGGTCTCTGTGCTGAGATGAGAAAATTGAGGCAAAGATCTTCACATGGGCTACATTTTTGCCACCAGGCTCAAGTTACCAATGTAATTTTTTTGTTCCTGTGGCACAGATTATAGTGTATATATTCATTGTGAACATGTAAGCAGTAAAAAGCAGAATTTCATAAAATATGACACGCTTGTTTGCAAATGCAGTTTGTTTCAGGTGTAAAACAGGTAAACACAGATATTGGATATGGGCCACTTAAAAACAAAGGCCATTACAAAAAAAAAAAAATCTGAGACCTATGGTGTAAACGTATATTGTAGTTAAGTTGAAACTAAATTTGAAGATGGTTCTATATGAGCTGACATAAGTGTTTTTTGCAGGCTTACAGAAGCGACTGACAGCTCTCCCTCCAACTCTGCGCTCCATGAAGACAGACTATGCCAGCCTGAGGAGCCAGGTTCGAAACTTCTCAGAGTTTTATGGAGCAGCTATCAATGAAGCAAAGAAGCAGGTAAGCTTCATGCTGCAATCTCATATATGTATGTAGGTGAATACAAATCTAACCAAATCAATCAACCTGACAAGAAATCTGCCATTGTTTGTTTTTGGCAGATTTCAGCAGCTATCAGTGAGATGTCTGAAGCCAACAAAGATCTTTTGGAGAAGTACAGGAAGGAGGTTGCACTGCGCAGGAAGTACCATGAGCAGCTGGTGGAGCTCAAAGGTATGAGATGAAGAAACTGACTTCACTGTAGCAAATAAACTCTGTCATTTACGGAACCCACTGACTGGGCATCTGTTTGTAGGAAATATCCGTGTGCTTTGTCGTGTGAAGCCGGTGCTGGTGGAGGACCAGCATGAGGAGGGCCAGGCTGTGGTGGTTACTACAGACCCCAACAACGAGTCCTCCCTCACTGTGCTGAGCAAAGGAAAGGATCGCATCTTCGAACTGGACAAAGTCTTCCATCCTCAGGCCACGCAAGACAAGGTAGTGAAAATGAAATGTGTGTGAAGCAATTTCTTATTAAAAAAATAAAACTAATATTTCCTTTGCTGTCATCAGGTCTTCCAGGAGATTGAGCCTCTCGTGACCTCCTGCATCGATGGCTACCATGTCTGCATATTTGCCTATGGACAGACAGGTTCTGGGAAGACCTACACAATGGAGGTACACTCTCTAAAAGTTATAAACACACCATAACTGTAGCCATACAGGGATAAAGGAAACTGGTTACTGTAGCCAGTGCAGCTGTTTGAAAGCCACAGAATCAACGTCTTAATCACTTCTTCCATTTTGATTTTCAGGGCAGTGTGGAGAACCCAGGCATCAACCAGAGAGCCCTTAAACATCTCTTTGGTGAAATCGAGAACAGGAAGGACATGTGGTCCTACAATGTTACTGTCAGCTCCGTGGAGATCTACAATGAGGTGCTAAGGTAGGGTGCTTTTCTTTGGATACCCTCTCAGCCTGTAGCACTATTTGTTGTTTGAATTATATTTTGTTTTCTAGAGACCTGCTGAGTAAGGATGGAGAGAAACTTGACATAAAGATCAACCCAGATGGAACGGGACAGCTGCACGTGCCAGGCCTCAGGGTCATCGAGGTTAAAAGCTTTCAGCACATTAAGAAGGTAACAGATGTTTTCCACTGTGTTATAGGTAGTTGATATTGATGTGATTCATTGCAATCATTCATTGTAATTATGCTTGTGTTTGTGAAGATTTTAGCCACAGCCCGTCGGAACAGGATCACCTTCGGCACTCAGATGAATCAGCACAGCTCCCGATCCCATGCTCTTCTCTGTATCACCGTCCAGGGCACTGATCTGGCAACTGGATCCAAAACCATTGGTCAGTCACACATGCCTGATCTCTTCCCTTAGCTATACTAGCTATAAATTCAAAACAAATTATACATGAATAAATTTGTCATCCCTCATTGAATCTTTGTTTTGCAAAGGGTAGAGGACTATGTAGCTGTAGCTTCCAGTGAAATGCAGCATAAAAACATTTTCCAATTGGTACTACTATAGTATCTGTAGTCAGAATGAAGGAAGGCTGAGACAGAGAGCAGATAGGGCCAACACAAGAGAGAAGTTTCTGATTAGATACCAGACATGTGTAGATCCAGAGATGAAGGTTTTCACCATCTCACATCACTGGGCACTTCCCTCTTTTCCCAGGCAAGTTGAACCTGGTGGATCTGGCAGGTTCAGAGAGGGTTTGGAAGTCTGGTGCAGAGGGAGAGAGGCTGAAGGAGGCCCAGAATATCAACCGCTCCCTGCTGTCACTGGGGGATGTAATTCAGGCACTGAGGGCACGACAGACTCACATCCCGTTCAGGAACTCCCGCCTAACGTACTTATTACAAGACTCTCTGGGCAAAGGCAGCAAGACTGTCATGGTGGTGCAGGTAAGATTACTGATTCAAATTTTATATGTAGTTCTATTTTTATATTTATTCATATTTAAACTACATCTAAAAGTTGTTGTTGATCCTTGTTTTAAACTTCAATTTGTATTTTTTTTTTTCTGCTAGGTGTCTGCTCTGGAGAGCAACATGGGTGAAACACTGTGCTCACTGAAGTTTGCACAGAGGGTGTGCAAGGTAGAACTGGGACCTGCAGCCAGGAAGATTGAATCTGGCGGACAGTGTGACTGACAGATTTAAATGAGCCACTTCCTGTTGACAGAGATCACCAAGAATCCCTGAATGCTCACACAACCTCACCAAAATCAGTCATAGAACCACAGAACAACCAGTTATGAAGTTACCACTAGATCAGCAACAGTTCTGTTCAAGGGCTATGTCTGCAGGTCTGTAGGGGTTTAGGATGCCAACAATGACTGAGGTTAAGTATAAAGAATGCTGGCTTCCTCTTTGCCATTTGCTGCTTCTGACAGGTAATAACCCTTTATTAGTAGCTAATCTGCATGCAGCAGTACTTAAACTTCCAACCCAAGTACCAACACAACCTCAGCCTCATGGTGTAACATCTGATGCTTCCTTGAACCACAATATGTTTCTTCTGTAGAAATACCAAAATCTGGGATTTATTGTATCATTTTTGATGCATTCAGCAGTGATCATCACAGTTCCTAAAACCTCATCGCATTCAAAAAAGGTCCAGAAAGAAATGATTGAGATATATCACTACTTCAGTTTGGGCTTGGCAGTATTAATCTTGCTATAAATATCTGTGTTTGTGAGCTGCAGTTAATATGGCATATATATTTTTGAAGGTTGTAGTTAGTTGAGTTAGGTTGTGTTAGGTTTCTAAGCATTACATTGACAGTTACGTCACATGTTGTGTAGCTTTTGTGAAGTTCAGAAGGGTGAGACTGAATGCTTTCTCTTGGTGATTAGGCTTTGAGAAAAGAGGAAAGTGATGCAACAGGTGGCCTTGTCTTACTGTGGTCATATCTGCTATAATAAGCTGTGCAATACCCTCCATAACGAGGAAGCAGTTTGGGCATATGTGAATAGAAGATGCACTTTATTGTGGTGAAAGAGTAGTAAGCATTTTAGTTTAGAACAGGTATTTGGGTGCTTACAGTAGATATCACTAGTGAATGTCATACCAAAAAACAGCTTATTGTTATCTGTTCATCACTGTTCCTCTACTTATCATCAAAATCTGGTCACTCATTAGATCAAAGAACTTTTGATTCAAGTGTAGCAAGAAATTAATGTTGCAGTACCTACCATGCGTGCATGGGGGTCACTATTGAGGTTTCAGATAATTTTCTGAATAAATATGATGCATTTAAAAGTGTGGTTTGTCTTATTTGGTGCCCAGCAACCAAACTATCTATGAAAAATAATTACAGGTGTTTGCAAAAATTCACATCATTTACTTGAAAATACAAAACAATTCAACAATAAGATACTAATGGTTACAATGCACCTCAAACCACATGTACAATACCACAACATAACCATGTGGTGGTACAGTGAAGCCTGTTTGCACATCTGGTGATGAGAAGGTGAGACAGAAAATGCTTGTAGCTACAAAAGCAGCTGTCTCTCTGAGCACGATGCTGATGCGAGGGAATGTTTCCAGTAAAACCAGGCCATCAACACCATGTTTCACTCATGTCTTATTTTTTCCTGTGACATGTTGGTTTCAGTCTGAGTCTCCCTCTTCTACTCCTACTGCTCCCACCGCTCCAGCCAACTCTTCCTCGCTGCCTCGCAGTCGGTCCCCTGAACAAACAAAACACTCACTGTAAATATGATTCATTACTCTACATCAATCATAGGCTACATTTATATACAGTATGTGGGGAACCTGGCTAATCAGGTTTCTGATTATTAGATGCAGCACTGACAGTCCACAGGCAGTATGTAAATGTAACTGTAATGCAGTACAAGATGTAGTTTGCACAGATGGCTAAAAGCAAAATGCAAGGACTTATTGGTTCGTTTAATATGGGACTAAGCCATTTTACCTTGGTTCTTATAATTGCTACCAGATTATTTGTGCTAACTCATACAGAAGCTACCTGAGTTATCTGTTTAAAAACAGAGCTAATTAGGCAGTGAGTAGTCACTCACAATATTTAAATTAAGAGATAACGGCTAAATTTGTTTGTGTTCTTCTCAAAGCATGTTCCTATTTTAAAAATTTGTCTCATACATTAGTTGAAGAATCACATCATTGATACCAGAATGTTTCAATCCTCTGTGGAATCTGGAAACCCCAACGCAATTAGCCTAATAATTCCTGCCAAGCCCAGACACGGCAATGGCGCCATCAGGCAAAGCAAATCATAACATGCCAAAAGTGAAATAGGCAATACTTACGGATGAGTTCAGCAATGGCTCTCTGTGTTCTCCTCTCCAATTTCTCCAATTTCTTTGCCACATCACGTTTTAGATCCCTACATTAAGAATCAGAATGTCAAGGCAAATGCCACCAATACAGTATATGCTAAATTAAATCAGAAATTTAAGCACAATATAGTTTGGGAATTATTCTTTATAAAAGTCTGACCAATCTGGTTTTCGTGGTGCAAGGCTGGCCAAATCCTGAAGCAAAAAAAAAAAGAAAAGAAACTAGTGGACNTTTCGTGGTGCAAGGCTGGCCAAATCCTGAAGCAAAAAAAAAAAGAAAAGAAACTAGTGGACATGGCAACCACTGCTGTTATAACAAAGGAAACTGTGTTTAGACAAAAGAGTACCTACCACTTCTTCAATGATGGGCTCTGGATTCGCTGCTTCTAACTGGTCTTTTACTTTATCTTCCACTGCAAACAACAAATATCAGACAATCATATGAATGATACATGAGCGTTGCAGGAGGAGGCCTTGAGCCACACGTAACATGTAACCGCCCTGACCTTCCAGGAGTTAATATAAGTAAACTATCATATTAATATAACTATTAATACATTCATCCTTATCAGTAAAATGCAGCATGGCAGTGTGGAGCCAGAACCACCTTATAGTTACTTTCTGAGCTTGTTAATAATGGAAGAAGTCTGACCTGATGCTGGTTTGGCTTTGGGAACCTGCCTCTCCTTCAGCTCTTCATCCTCTGGAGTGTAGTTCCTTAACGTGAGCTCTCTGCAGACAGAGAAAACACAGATTATGGTCCAGGAGGTGGCAGTGTCAGCAAATGTATTCCATGAGCAACTAAAGGACATTAAAGACCATCTGCAAACTCTACACAGCTGCACATCTAGCTGAGGTTGTCCATGGTTGAAAACTGGGAATAATGTCCCTCTTTATTTGTATGAACACATCTGATTAACATGTTCCACCTGCTCCAAGGGATAGACTTGGAGCAAGCAGCTGAGGAATGTGTTCCTTGATGTTGAACTATGCAATCTTTCAGCACGGCTGTACACTGTGGAATTCTTGGCGGTGGAATTCTTAGATGACATCTCTGTAGATTGCACCAAGGGTCCAGAGGCAGGGGTAAAGTATCGGTGCACCACGAACCGTGTGGCAGACCAGGAGAGATATCAGCTCCTCTGAGATTAACATAGATTTGTGATCAAACTGGACCGTACACACTCGGACCATTTATCACATCCTTGCTGCCCAACAGCAGACAGAGCAATGCCTTGTATGGGTATTAGCAGGAATGCTAGTCATGTTCTGCCTTTGGCTGAATGAAGCCCAGTTAGTCCATCTGAGTCTGCCTCATTAAGAGAGAATATTTTAATACAGGAATTCTTCATTCTAACTTTCTCACCAAAAATTACTTTATAAGACTCTTAAACTGTCCTTGAAAATGTTTGCAACTGAAGTTCTGTTTTAAATGGTTCCACTGTATCACAGTATTTGTCAAAGACTCCTGTGGTCACGATAGGAGAAATAATAAAACTGTACTTTTTAATTGTTGTTGAACTTCATTGCACTTATCAAAGATTAAGAAAAAAATTTGAAATATACAGTAGGAACAATCCTTCAGTGTCTAAATCGATAATGGTTCATCTTCTGAGGAGCAGAAATGTGCTAAATAAATTTTATAGCAATCTGCCTATTTATAATTTTGATATTTAATGTGTATAAGTGGAGTTTGTGGTCTGTTGGCCAGAGGAAATGTCAGGGGGTCAAAAACATTAAGATGTATTATCTGGGGAACATGGATATTCAGCCATTAGCTTTTGATATTTTCTGACATGGGTTAAAGTGCTTGTTCGGGGAAATTTTGAGCCGTGAATGACAATAATCAAAAGTTCCAAAACCGATTGGAATAATTTTCAGAGGAACTAATATCTATATCTAAGTGTTGCAGATCAACATTGCCTGCATTGGGAAGAGGAACAAACCACACATGAACCATTTTTAGCTTACAAGGTTGACATTATTGCTTTTGGTGTAACAATCCCCTGGTTTCACACATCCAAAACGTTTGAGCGTCGTGTTTAGATATTTCCACGTCATGTACACCGTAACTTCAAAGAGCAGCAGTGATGAATTCAGAGTTTTGACACAAGTGTAGCCCTCTCAAAATGTTTATAGTACATGCTGGCTGAGGAGAAGCTGCAGCGCCGTTTCGTCTGCTATCCAAGTACCCATCCTATTCACCACAGCAAAAATGACTGCAGACCATTTCACTCACTCATTCATACATGAACACATGGACTAGTAGGACCACGTGTAATATACAACTTAGATATTTTTCACATACCTTTCATCTTTAACGTTTGCCACAATCAGAAAACTATCTATCTATCTTTCTGAACTGAACCTTGTGTGTGTGACAGGACCGATGAAGTCTGTTGTGGAGCTTTGAGGAAAGAGAAACCAAAAGTAAGCTGGTAAACTTTATACACGAGAATCATTTTGTGGATCATTCATTCATTTAAATAGGAATAATTTGCATAGTAAACATGCCAATTATCATGGGTTTTTTTATGATTTGAAATTTGATCTCCTGCATAATTTTAATATTATTCATGAGGCACATTAGGCTTGCAAACTTAACAAGACACTTCTAAAAATCAACAGGAGAACATTCAGCACTGTTGCTGAATGTTTACTTCACAGACAGACATGTGAATGAGGCTCTTAATGTCTGGGGCTGTTTTCATTCTCATGAGAGAGATCTATCCTGTTAGAGTGGAGGAAGTACAGTGGCACTCCCTCAGCGCACATTCATTAAATATAAACAATGGAAAAAAGGTCCTGCAGCACAGGAAAGATGGCTGCTCCTTCCTACTGACTAAAACAAAGCTGCAGGATATTTGAACAGTAATAGCACAGCGATGTGATGCAGCACAACATGTCTACTTTGCTGCAAGAAGATGGTGTTCAGATAAAGGATAGATATTTGTTCTAATGATCTACATCAGCTTATCAGTTTCAGTTCCTTTTATGTAGTGTAAAAACCACTTCTGCTAAAGGTGTAAGTGACAGTGAGCAATGCCTGGTGCAATCATGTGTTCTTTCAAAGCAGATGAATTAAGAAGAACAGCTATGCAACTGTCAGTGGTGAAATGAACCAACCTATGCCTCCCCTCTGCACTCTCCTCTTCCATGGCCCTTTTTCTCTCTGGCTCCCCATCTTCCTGCTCTCGACCCTGTTAGAAGATCATCAAGCAATTATTAGAATTACTTTAATATACAGCACAACTTTCAAGTTTAAATGTCACTCTTTCATCACTGAACCAGCCACAAGTAATGTCAATTAATCTAAGTTCTTCCAAAAAGAATCATTTCATTTTTGTAATGAACAAGAACAACAAGATTTTGTTTAACAATATTTTAAGGTTACAAATTAAGGTTACACAGTAAAAGCAAATAACACAACAAGGGCATCCAAAAACAACTTGTTTAAAATGGAAGATATGCATCATCCGGTTTTGGAGATCTGGTATATGACAGAGCTGCACACTAGGCTAATATTTGCATAGGTAAGCAAAAGACAAAAAAAATAAAAAATCCAACTTCTGTTTACTGTGTGGGTGCATCATTTGAGAGTCAATGAGCAAATTTACATTTTGAACCTGGGCGTTTCTAACACTGTGCTATACAGGAAGAGGAATAGGTTTGGGAATTGAGCCTGATAAATTAGGAAAATTAGATCATTAGCTGATCAATAACAAGCTTTGGATGTTAAACAAATGAAAAAGCTATGATATTAAGTTACCTGTACAACTATTGCAGACCTCAGGATTAAAACAAAACAAAACAAAACAAAAAAAAAAACAAAGAAAAAAACAACAAAAACCTATTCACACGTAGACAATAGGGGAAATTNAAAAAAAAAAAAACAAAGAAAAAAACAACAAAAACCTATTCACACGTAGACAATAGGGGAAATTAATAATTTAAAAAAATTACAGAAAGTAAGTAAATAAAACACTGACCCTAAGTGAAAACTTCTAACAAAGGATAACAGACTCCTCCCATCAGGCACTTTCCTCAAGCTGCTTCCTGTCCATCTGCTAGAACAATTCGGAAGACTGACTCATTCTTGAAGTGCAATACAAAAGGAAAACAATTCCTGACATCAGGAATGTCAACAATCATTTGTCAAACACTGATATCCAGGCCAACATGCTTCTGTTCAACACCATCTTATTAAAGGAACATACCGGTAATTGTGCATTTTGAGCCCAATAAATGCAATCCGCATCATATGTTACGTTACTGACAATCACTTTCCAAAACATACCACTAGAGCAGAAAATTTAGAATTTTTTCCCCCCTACCTTCCAGACTGCCACTGCTTTCAGTTCATTCCAGTACGCTATAAAAATCAACTTGTAGAGACTTGAAACATGCTTAACATGAGTAATTCATTACAGCGAACACAAAGTCTGTTAAATTTTTTGTCAAAGTTACCTAATTTAACCAATCCAATGAAGCTACATCATGGAAGAAAATGTATTCTGCCAGGGAATATACTCCCAGGAGACTGCTTTTAAATTAAAATGGCTGTGCCTTCTACAATTGTGCGTATGTGTTTGCAGCCGAAACATCCAATTTTAAGGTGGGTGTGTCACCTGAACATTTGATTTTTGAAAGATTAGGGAATTTGGAAAAATAACACTAAAAATAAAAATATGGTTTCATGATTTGACAAAAGGCTAGGAGTAACTTAACATGTATGTAGGTAGTATTTATCGGGCTTAAACATGCTAAATTACTGGTGTGGCCCTTTAAAACACTCAGAAATTCTGGTCAAACTGCTTAAATTGTGACTTGGACATACGCAAGGAAATACGCAAGGATTTCCTTGCGATTGTGATAAGAATTAATAATCAAAACTGAAGGGTGGATAATGCAGAACACAAATACAGAATGAACAATGAATGAGTCAATGACTCACTTATAAAAAAAAATAAAAATCCTCAAACAGTATTAAAACATACTTTATACGTCATCATACAGTGTGTGGCAGCGGTGACAGAGTACTGTGCTGCTATTTTGTTGTGTAGCTGAAATTCTGTTATTTCTGTCACTGAAATACTACTGAGTCGGGAAATTAGCTATTTCGACAATTAGCTTCTTGCTAAAGCAACTATAATTACTGCCTGTAACTAGTAAGCATTTAAAATAGCTAGTAGCAGTAAGTACATAAACATGTACATCTCACGGAATAAAACTACAAAACCAGAACCAACTGTAAGTTTTGGTTACTACATGGATTATGCTAACGCTAACTACTCAACAAGGCTAGCTAGGTTAGCTATCTCGCTAATAGAATTAAGCGTTTCTCCCAAGCTAAGATTCATTTAGTATGAAATGAAATGGCTAGATAAGATGTTTACCTGAAGCTGTTTTTCTCTTAACGCTTTCAGCTTTTCCTTTCTTTTTAAGGCTTGTTCTTGCAGTGACCCAACGCTTTGCTCCATGTTTATCGCCGCACGTCG
The DNA here is from genome assembly GCA_014773175.1 of Lucifuga dentata. Classification (NCBI taxonomy): domain Eukaryota; kingdom Metazoa; phylum Chordata; class Actinopteri; order Ophidiiformes; family Bythitidae; genus Lucifuga; species Lucifuga dentata. The sequence continues at coordinate 166,947 of VXCM01000081.1, read as the reverse complement.
CTCAGTTCACTCTGAAATCCATAAACCAGCTCTGCCGAAGGACGTAGAAGCAACTGTCGAGCACATCGATTGAAGCCTCCGCTCGTGTGATGTCATTATGCTTTGTCTGGAAATTATTATCTTTAAAAATCCATTATAACGTTGTTATTTAAATCCTGTTCCTGAAAAAATGTATGTTCCAACACTTTAAATGCAGACAAGAAAACTTGGCCAATGTTTTAGTGCACAGATGCTATGGAGTTCTTCTTGGATTAACAACAGAAGCTTATAGATGATTTCTATGACTTTTTTTTTTTTTTTTTTTAAACAAGTATAAGATCTTAATATACCCATTTATTAAAAGGACAGACTAGCACATTGTCACATTGTCATCACAGTGTTGATGGTCACTGTTGGGCCCTAAGGAATGTAGGCCATCACCATGGCAATACAGTCACTGTGTCATCCTTCTAACCAACTTTAATGTGTCACTAAACAAACCTGCAGTGTCAGAGGTGATACACCACAACACAAAGTTGCAATAAATAAATGGGTCATCTAAGTGTTCATGGGACACACACAGAAAATCTGGACTCCCTTCTACAGGTTATTAATACATAGCAGATCCAGAGCTAGTGTATCCTAGAGTAGCCTATTACTTTACTTGAGTACAAATGACATTTTACTTAAGACTTTATATTAAAACACAAAATTATTAAAAATTTTAATTAACCAACTGCATGCAAGTGTAATGTGGTAAAACAAACAAACGAAAAAAAAAAAGTCCATCATTTATTTAAAATGAATACAATACACCATCTTCACTTGTCATTGCAAGAAAAGCTCAAGAGTAATTTATAATATTACTACTGGCTGCATTCCATTTAGGTTGTCAGGAAACCAGCATGCACAATACTAAGACCCTGGCACTGACACCTAAATGGAACACAGCAAGTAGTAATGCTAAAAGTTTCACCTGTGCTTTTCTTGAATAGTAATTTAAAAAGGTTGATACTTCTAATTCAAGACTGCAAAAGATTTTTGCACATGCTAATATGTCACTGAAATATATCTGAATATTTTTGCATGTAAGTGGCTGACATTTTTTTCCCCATTGTTGCCAGAATTTATTCATCTATATTATATGGAGTAATTTGACCTGCAGGACTTTCAGTATTCACAGGAATTCTGATTAAAAATCTTCATCAGGGCAACAACAGAAGTATTTGCTGAATATTTATTATTGTCTACCCTTATGTATTAGATGAATTTCACTTTAGTGAGTGAGTGTGTGTGTGTGTGTGTGTGTGTGTGTGTATGAATCAAAATGTGCCTTTAAGTTCTCTTTTTCATTGTAATATTGCACAGAAACCCAAATAGTTTCTTTTTGTAGATTGCAGAAAATGAAAAGATCTGCAATGTACATATTTTGCAATAAAATAATTTGCAGGATAAACACATTGCAGCATTTTAAAGGGTATTTCCATGACTTACCTATGGGGTATTTGTAAAGCAATAGTCAGTTTTTTCAGTTAATATGAGTGATCTTACCTGTTAGAATTATTGTGTTTTGGGGTAACATGAATTCATTTCTTATCAGTTAAATGAACACCTAACATGTTTAATCCTTATGTGGTATGACGTTGCTCCAAATGCACTTTACTAAAGCTGTTTGCTGTTTACATTGTTTTTAGAGGTGAACTTTAACCTTTCAAACACTCGTGACTATTTCTAATACGTGCAGATAGGTTTTCCTATCAGCTGGAGGAGGCAGAATCTGTGTTTGTACGTGTGTGTGTGTGTGTGTGTGTGTGTGTGTGTGTGTGTGTGTGTCTTTAAGAATATCAGCCTACCTGTGAGCGTGATCTAGAGTCAACTCAGTGTATTTGTTTTGGCTTGTTAATAGAGTGAGAGACAATGACAGAGCTCATCACACAAAACGCAGCACTGTACTGACTGAATCCATCAGGGGAGCGCTGGAGTTACTCAACGAACGGCATCGGTCCCTTCCGTGGGAACTCTCTCCAACAGGAACCGTACAACAACACGCTCGGTCTAAATGCGGACATGGGTGTTCCTCCAGACATGCATTTCCACGCATTTTTCTCCCCGCTTGCGTAATTTCGACGGGTGATCGCATTGTGGTCACATTCCCGCCGTCATGTTGTCCTTTTTCAGGTCACCCTGAGAAACTTTACGCGTCGACACAAAGAGACGCACTTTACGCGGATTGCGTCTGAATTTGCAGGAATGGTTTACGAGTGCGTAACGCCGCGTCCTCTTGTCTTCTGGAAACAACTTCAAACAGTGATCATGATTGCAACTTTGGTGGATTTTTAACAAAGGAGATCATGAACAGCCACAAAGGCGGCGGAATGGCATCGAAGGAAAGGCTGTACGAGCTGTGGATGTTATATTACACCAAGGTGAGTGCGGAAGAGCTGACGGTGACACCTGTTGTTCCTGCAGGCTCTAAACTTTCTACGCGTGGAACAATAACCACGGTTGTCTCCATGCGTTTACAGCCTGTTTCTGTTGGTGTTGTAAATGTTTGTAAGAGGAAGTTGTCTTTTTTTTTTTTTTNTTTTTTTTTTTTTTTGCCTTATTTATGGCAGTATTACCTGCTGGTGGAGGCTGCCTAATTAGAGCAGAAAAGGCGATCCGCTGCGCCATGAGACATTTGACGCGTTAAAAGCAGGAAGTAATATGTATAATTTAAGCAGAATAGCCCTTTAGGTTTGATCCTCGTCCTTTACCTGCAGTACAGGTGTTACTGGACTACTTCCTGTTTTATGAAGTGTGTCGCCTTGGATCTGTACTGCCTCGTGTATAAACCAAAATACGGTTAAATATTGTTACTAGCACAAATACTATCTATATTCTGACTCATGACGTGAAACACAGGTTCTGGCTTTGCTATCAGCAGCTCGTGGATCTCAAACTGTGGTGTGTGTACCCCTGGTGGTACTTGAAGCGCCCCCTGGTGATATCCCATTTAACTGTAGAAATTTATACAGAGAACCAAAACATTTGAACTCTGTAGAAATGGTGTTATTGCGGCGAAGTATTCACAAATAACATGTGTTTAATTCAGACATAAATGCTCTAAAGTTAAATTATTATTCTCTTTTAAATAATATTTTAAACGATTTTTTTTTGTTGGAAAAAGAACAATTAATCCTGCGTGTACACCGCATACATCTGTTTTACTTAGTGTCAGTAACTTTTCGTACTCATAGTATAAAATACTGAATTTCAGCATAACTTACATGCACTTATGTTTTTCAGTGTTTTTTGTTTTTTTTTGTAGAATTTGTGGCTTATTGGTGAAATTGCACTTGGATATTTAGTTTGATTGTACTCTGTAGGACAATATGCTACATTTGTCATTAAGTCTTTAATTGGTCAAAAAAATAACTAAAATTTGGCATTATTTCAAACTGAATGTTGCTTTGTGGTATAGTGGTCTTTGAAAACATTTCCCCCTGTGGGTGTGACTTATAGCCCCCCCACTGTATTTACTGGGCTGATATTATACATTATCAGCCAATACTGGCTTATCACAGATATAGCAGTATGGGCATATTTGTTGGCAGATATGCAAAAAGAAACCACAGAATATAAATGTTTCATAGGTAGCAATTTTATTTGGCCCTCATAATTCAGGACTGATATGGTTTTTTTTTTTTTTTTTTTTGGGTGTTTTAGGTTTTAGAATCATTTTAGTTATCATAATTTGATTTAGAGAGGTTTGCTGTTCAAACTTTAATTCGTCTTATATTTACTACTGTTATCTTTTATATTTAATTTTATCTTTCAGCTGTAAAACATTCTGTCTCAATGCATATATTTGTCACAAAATTATCAAATAGTCTTGAGGGCTCTTTGCCCTAACTGATTATTTATGTAATGTGCTTATGTAAAAACAATATACTGTGTCTTCTTTTTTTTTTTTTTTTTTNTTTTTTTTTTTTTTTTTTTTAACTCTCAAATATCCATACTGACTAAATAATTCACAATCAGCCCGGCTGTATCATGACTGCAGGTGAAATATTTTGGTAAGATTGCAAACAAATTATTATTATAAAGATATTGCTCATGCTTTCAGGTCATGTCTCCTATTGAAGGGCACAGACTGTTTGGCTGAGAATAAATTAAGTATTATTATTTAATAAGTTTTCAATCTGTTTCCATGCCCGAGGACAAGGGAAACTTGGTCAAGACCAGGGGAGGTATTTGGCAGTTTGGATGCATGAATACTTGTACATAAGAACTCCTCTCTTTTTTCACATCACAAAGTAAAACTGTGAGTGGAAGAAAGGAAGCTGGCATAACAACAAAACGGCCACAACACAAAGATGCATAATTTGGGTGATAAAAGTGAACAAGAAGTGTAAAAGCACCTGAAGCATCTATCATCAAAGTGGTCTGTGGTTATTGTTGACGGCCGTGTTTAGAATCCTCCCAGTGACTTCTCCTCTGGTTTGCTGAAAATAAGACTCCAGTCTTTCTCAACTTGGTTTCTTACAAACACCATCCGTAGCCAGACAGTCCATGCTGGGGAGATTAATTTATTGCTGGTGTGTGTGTGTGTGTGTGTGTACACACTTTGAATTTGGTTCTGACACCTGCCTAGCATCTCTATGAGTCAGACCATTTCCTGATCTCTTGGCTCTGGTGGATATCTCCCTTCAAAACTAAAATAAACAATTTGTCCTTTTTCACACACGGAACAGATCACAGCATGTAATATTCCAGTTTATCACAGATTTAATTTGTGCATGCTTTTATTGCTGCACTGTAGTGAATGGTGGCAGAGAAAGGGACTTTAACTGAGCTCTCTTCAAAATGTCATCACCTTGTGTGACTAGGACACAATAGCTTTTACTGGGACTGAATCTTAAAGCAGCATAACCACTTTAGTGAACAATCACCTGCCTTTCCTATAGACATTCAAACTGGTCTGGTATGATCTGTGTATGTGATGTTTTTGTCTTCTGCAGGTAATTCAGGTTATGAGCGTCCTTTAAATAGATATAATAGTTTACTTTTGACCTCTGCATATAAGTCAAGCTGAATAAGAGGCCTAAACTGCATTTACAGACTTTTTTTTGTGCTGTAAACAAGCTCTTTAGCAACAATGGCCTCAAAGACACAGAGTATATGTCCATATTTACACAGTAGGTACATATGTGTGAATACACATATACCCTCCCACATACTTATGAGCATATTAAGATATTAGGAAGTATCACTAGACTGTCATCAAGGATATGCTCTTGCATTTTTAAGCTGTACAAAAAAGAAAAAAGAGCAAAACATCATATAACAAGAATATATTTGCTTCTCTGACACAGATGCCTTTTGTAATTCCAAAAGTATACTCGTTTTCATATTTTTTAATTGAACTAATCAGCAATTGCATACTAAATATACCAAGTGACTGCATGTTTGACAAATATGCAATTAACGATATTAACATGAATCTGTTTTCAGTATGTTTTAGTACTTAATATCACGGCATGAGAAAGTAAACCTGCTTAGGCTTGTCAGTGACAAAGGAGCTTTGCTTCCTCCGATTGTGCAAGACAGTTGCACACCCCTTGCAAAAGCTTTTAAGATTCAAGACCCATGAAGAACACTGAAAGGCCATTGTGATATAGAAATATCTTTGTACTAAAACTAATTTGAAATCAGGGATTTCAAAGAAATAGACACTGATGGAACTGATGTAATTATAGGTTAATTAACAATTTTCTGCATATATGATTCCCTTGTAGATCAGATTAGTATATCGACAATCATGATCACTGTTCCTTTTTCCTCCAAACATTTTTCCTTTTTCATCCATCCCACAGAGGGACACTAATGTTTATTTGTGCATTTGTCTTGTGGTTTTATTATAGTATTATTGTGCAGTTTTAAAGTGTCAAGCATGTTAAACCAAGTCATGCTCAGTGCTGATCAGCTCCCTCATGCTGTGTGCAGGCATTCATCTGACATAGTTTTACTGGCTTTACTGACATTATTTTTTATCGCTCTGTATCTCCAATCCGAGAATGTTTTTCAGGCTATCATAAAATGTTCATACCTGACAGGTATGGACTTACAAAGTAGAGTCTGATCTAATCAGTGAGGGAGTTGGATGACTTGTCAGATCATGTCTGAATGCACCTAAAAGGCACTGTTATTGGACGTACTTTTATTTTACTCGAAGCCATGAAACAGGAGCACTACTAAACTTTCCTCTAACAATAGTTTGACTTTTTGTTTGGCTCATTTTCCATTATAAGTCAATGATGGTTATAGGGCTGCAACTAAGGATTCATGTGATCTCATGGTCTAACAAAATGAAAAAATAATGTGTCCAAAATAATCTATCAGAACGCAAAGTGATGTTCTCAAATTCCTTACCTGATCAAAAACCAAAGAGGTACAGTATTTACTTTTCAATAATGTAACAGAAAAAAGCATCATATCATCACATTTGAGAAGCTGCAAGCAAATGTTTGACTTCTTATGGATGAATGACCTAAATGGCTGCTTAGCAGTTGTTATCAATTCATTTTCTTGCAATCAAATATTTGATTAGCTATTGTTTCAGTTCTCAATGGTAGAAACAAGTATGCACTATAAGAGCTCAGTTCACTGACAAGTCTTATAGTACATACTTGAACAAGTTTCATGTTATTGTAAAAATGTAATTTGTTAAAGTGTTTAGTGCTGTTTTACACAGTGATGCTGTGAGAAGCTGAATGTACAGCAAACAATTTGGTCAGCGCGCACACACACACACACACTCACGCATGCACCCACGCACACAAATTGTGGACTTGCCAGATGTCATAATGCTGGATGTGAGCCCTGAAGAATGCTGAGGATACAGCAAGATGCTTGTTTGGCTGGCAGAGAAATTCTATGCGATTACCCTGTGATAATTAGCTTGTAGAGGCCATGGAGAGAATAATTAAAGCCTGTAGTGGTAGCAATGACCACAGTGACAACCCAAGTGCCACCCATCCACACAGCTGTGAAACCACCTTCTCTGCTTGCAGGATGAGAGGTCACATTTCCTGGGTTTTATCACTACCCAGTCCTTTATCCTAAAACGGTATATTATTTGTGTGAATACACTGACCTCCTGCCATCTTTGAGCATGCTGTGATGCAGGGCATTATACAGAAGTGATACAGCAACAACAAACTCTCCTGCAGCTCGCTTTGACCATCCTGTGAGCCCTGTGATTGAATTCCCTAATGTCTCCCAGCCTCCCCTGTTTACCAACAGAAGGGCCAATCAGAAAAATCAAAGTGCTCTTTGCTTTCACTAGTGCAGGAAGCTGGAGCGAAGCAGAATGCCAAGCAGCAGAGAGCGGCACAGCTGCTTGACTCAGCTTGGCCATGTGCAGAGAAAGCAGAGATAAATGACACAATTTGTTGGGCTTGGTAACTCACGGTTGGTGTGACTTTATGTTACAATAGTGTCATTAATTTGCCTTTTTACAAACATACAATGGGTGTGTCACTGAGCTGTTTGCTCTGGGCAGTGTCAAGGAACCGTTTCATACAACTACAAGAGCAGGATGTGTGTTTTTGGAGAGGCGTTTAATCAATACTAATTTCATAACTGAATGATTTTTAGAGATTTGCAACATTTGTAAAGAATAGTAGCATAAAGCCAGGCTCTACCAGGGGTCTGAACCAGTTTGTTTACTGGTTTAGAGTTTTTTCAGAATCCTCATGTATTTACCTGGGTTTTACTTCTCATTATCAAACCAGTCTCATTTCCTGTTTGTGATTTATGTCCCTATTATAACACTTCAGATGCTGTTTTATTGGAAACCTTCATAATGTAATACACTAAGGAGAAGGGCACACATTAGAGGACAAACCTCAACCAAAGCCGAACAAGCCTAGACGAAATTAGACTTGTTCTAATAATATACTGGCCTAAAGAGAAAGAAATGACTATTACAATAGGATTTAATTGCTTTATTTGTCATAATAATTTTTACAACGTATCTGGAACCAGACCAAATTCACTTATTGATAGTCTATCATGGGATAAATTAGTTATTTTTTTCATTATATTAAATTTAAGAAGTTGACAAAATATTAAAAGGAATGATTTTAAAAATTCCTGGATTGTGCCTTCATCCAGATTGGTACAAAAATGTAATGGGATCATCACTGGGTCAAGCCCACCCTTCCAACAAATCTCATCAAAATCAGTTCAAAACTTTTTGAGTAATCCTGCTGACCAACCCACCCACCCACCAACCAGCCCACCCACCACCCAACGGCACAAGAAAAACTCAACCTTCTGTTATATAAAACTAGTACTACTTCCAGTCATACTCAGTTTGGAAATCAAGGCTGCCTTCTAATGCTCAACCAAAGCTGATAACTTTAGCCAATATTGGCCATCACACAGACGTTTTAGTTTCTGCGTACATGTTGGGAGCTCGATGAAAAAATTCCAGTTATATAATTGTTTTGCTGAATGCATTTTTTTGTATATTTCAGGTTTAATTAAATTTAGTTTACAGACTGCACACTCACACAGGTATTTTCAGTTGTTCTGGCTGATTAGACGATGAAGGTGGGTGGAGCTGGTTGCTTATTTGGTCACCAAACACACTTACTTCAAAGGTGTAAGTTGTCCCACCTTAAACATGCAACCAACCAATCCGGAGAGTCAGGAAGGTGTCAGTCAAACAGTCTGTACATGCTGACACAATTCTGAGGAAATGTCTAATCAATCAAAATAAGTGAGAACACCTGTGTAGGTGTATTGTGGGTGTGCAGTGCCTTTAATATTTACTGTTATACTTTTACTGTCAGTGTATATATATGTATGTAAATATGTGTGTGTGTGTGTGTGTATACAGTATCATATCATTTAATTAGCCATTAATGCCGCACTTCTGAGTACATGAAGAGCATCCCATTGACTAAATTAAAAGATGAAATACTTTGTGCAGGGTGTTGTCCTCAATAGAGCTATGCGTCATCAGTTTATAATTATAACCATAATGTAGGGAGGATTTACTTGTTCGGTTACAGTACAAGATATTTTAATGGTATAAAACAAAGCTGTGGGCATTGTAAATATTTTGATGTGTCCATGTGTACTATTTAATTCTCAAGCAGTACCTGATTATCCTGATGTTAGAGGAACCAAAAAATAGGAAAAATATGTTGTTTCACAGTTTCCTGTTTTCACATTGTACATGGAGTTGGAGTTGTAATAAGTTGTTTTCAGTAAGTTTCATTAATGAAACTGTAAAAACCATATGCCATGTGAAGCTTTAGAAATACATTATTCCTAATACCATAGGATCACTTTTTGCATCAAGAATGTTGCTGTATTCTCATCACATTCTGGTCACATAATGAAATTCTAACAATCCAGCAATTGCAACATTTCCAACAAATTAAAAAAATGAGACTTGTATTTCAAAGAATTACTTTGCTTCTCCTGTAACATCATTTTGTTGGACTAAATTTAGGAAGCATAAACAGTCGCAGGTCTCTGTTGTTGCTGTGGGAAGTTGTTGTACAGGCCTCCCTCATTTAGTCACTACTAACAGTAGAATCAAAAGAGGAAGGGGTTTGGCGAGGCAGAGTTTGAGTATGACGGAAATAGGCTTCGGTTAAAGTGACATGTCATTTCCTGGTGGCTTGCTTGATGCTGGGAGAAAAGAAAGAAGCGAGTCAGACATTGGTGCTGGTTAGGAGCGATGTGCAGCTGCTGAGCTGCACTGAGGACTGCACTGAAGGCACCTGCATGGCTCCCTGCTCAGCCACATACAATGAGAGATGGACTGGCTCATGAGTGAAAGCCAGTTGGTAATGTATCTTTGGTATTAATGCATAATTAGAAGATAGGTGGTTTTGCAGGTTTTTTTTAGTGTTGTTTGCAGTGGTCTTTGTTCCATTTCCATTGTGATGTTATTCTTAATAAAAGAACTATTGTCTTTAGTTAAACTTTATACATGCTATAGTGCATATTTTTAGAGCTCTAGACTAGACCTCATTGTCCTGGTGCTGCTTTTGAAGTAATCAACCCTATGGAGGCGACTACAGCTACTATGCACACAAGGCTCATTGTGAGGTAGTTTTTTGTCAGCTTAGGCGAAGTAAGTGATGAATTGCTTTATCATGCACAGTTTACAGTGTGTTATTTGTGTACAGTGAGTCAGTTAGGCAGGTTCCCTGAAGGGAAACATGCACGCCTCTCCTCACAACAACTCCTCTGCACACGGCAACAATCATGCTACCTTAAAAAATCAGCATGCAAGCTCAGCTAATCTAATGTTCAGGTTGCTTTATCCCACTGTGCATCATTTCTAGTTATCTTGTGTGTTGTCATTTGAAACTCTGGATACCCTATGAGTACCCAATCACTGTATCCTCACTACACAGTAATGATCATTTGCCTTTACTTGTAGATTGAAGCTGGCCTATGTGATATTTTGTTGTTCAGTCTGATGTGGGGAGTGATGTAAGGAGGAAAGAGTGGCAGGATATGTAGCACAGCTGAAATAGATAAAAGCCCTGATAATGTCTTATAAACATCCTTGTACAATGGAACCCATCTTAAATAAAATTAAAGGGCTGTGGTAATTTTGTAATTTCTTGTTTAAATCAGTTAGACACATATGGTGAAAAGATGATATTGTACCGCATATATGGTAAGTTATACTGTAACTAATACAGATGCAGCTTTTACAATAAATGCATGGTTTTGTGTCAGTTATGGCTTGTTTAACCTTCCTATTTTGAAAAAGGAAAGAATTGGCTCATGTCTTCTTTGTGTGTAATATCCTGTTACAGAAGCAGGTTGTGAGGCTTAGTCAGTGTTTTGAGATACAGTGTTTCAGAGCTTCGTGCTTAAAAACAAACTCTTTAATTAGTAGCAAGATAAATATGCTCCACCACAGAGTATGCTCCATTGATATCATTTCTGCAGCCGTACACATTTTCCCACATTGTTTACAAATGTGCATGTGACTGGAGGTTTGAAGGTGATTTAATCTGTCCCCTCACGTCTTTTCTGTCCTCCTGCAGAAGGACGTGGGCTATTTGCAACAGTGGCTAGAGGCGTTTGTTCAGTCCTTTGAGAAGCTCATTGATGTGCATTCTCTGGAGCCTCGGAGGTGAGTTGGTCAACTGTTATTTATTTTACACAAACTCACAGTCAGGCTCTGCTGCTGGTTGGTATTTTCCAACGGCTCGAACTCTGACCTCCTGTGGCGATATCATTTTGACATGTTTATGCGATGTCTAAACAAGGCCAGTGTTACATCTTTTCCACTGCCCCCCNACCCCACGTCCTCCCATCCCTTCATCCAGGCTGGAGGAGAGCAGCTCTGAGGTGCCGTTGCTCCCCAGAGAGGTCCTGGTGTTCCTCAGCACCCAGCTATGGCACAGTGCACTGCATCTCTCTGGTGCGGAGCAAAACAGCAGCACCCCACACCCCCTGCTCCTCATCAAGTTCTTCATCATTGTCTGCAGGTTAGGGCTGTGTGCTTCGTCATTGTCATAATCATTTTACTAGTAACTAAGCATTTTGTCAAGATGATGAAACCCATACTGGATGTTTAAAATATGAGAAACAACCAACCAGAGATGGAAATTTGTCTTTAATGTCACTTGAAGCACTTGGTACATAAACAAAATACACTTAAACATAGAGCTTGCACACCACCTAGTTCAGTATCTATAAATACAAAAAAAAAGAAACATGGCTCAGGTCACCTGACTTTGTTTAAACTGTGGATTCCCATGTGAATAAACACTCTTATAATGATCTCTAATCTCTTAATGGTCTCTTGTATTAAATATTAAATTTAGACCAATCAAAAATAGAGCTAGGAATCACAGGGCAATTCACAATATGATACAGTAATTATATTTTCCTACAATATTGTTAATATCATAATACATAATCACACAACAACAAATGTTGTGATATTGATGCTGGTATATGTCATATTACAAAAGACTTGTATGATGATGTATCACAATAATGATTAAGAGATTAAAATAAAATAAGCAGATGATTACAGATCATTTTATAAACTTGTATATATAACCCTTTGTCAAGAAGGTATACTTTATATTTTGTACATCCAGTGAACGTGGCTTTTTTTTTAACCAAAGATAGCAGACTTGGGTAAGCATACTAAAGCATACATCTCTACTCTCCAGGAATATGGAAAATATTGACCCAGACAAGACCCCTGGATTTATATTTGAAATCATCAAGCTTTTGAATTTCTGTTTGAACCAGGTAAGACCCAGCACTTACAAACTATAATTTAAACGGCACACAGATTTCAATGATTTACGATTGGGCTTGGCTCCACAGCCCGCAATATCATGCATGTACAGAGTGCTTAGTGCCCATTCAGCCAAACTAAGTAAAGATGTCATACACAATGTAGAACAGAAGCTACAGTCTTGAATCTATTTATTTAAGATGACGTCCTCATACACAGAAGTAACAACTGGTTCACAGTGAAAAGGGAAGCGGGTGTGTAGCTGACCTTCTCCTTGTGTTCTGATTGTTGCATGATTACAGAATTCCAGAATAGGGTTAAAGATGCAACAGATGAAAATGTGTATAAACTTTGACTGTGTACCTGTCCATCAGCTAAAACAGGCACAAGAGGAGCAGTCATCACTAAAGTTGGTGGTGCAGTATGGACTTGTACTGTGCGAGAGTCTGTTTGATCCTTATCAGACGTGGAGAAGACGCCTGACGGGGTGAGTGTGTTGTTTTACCTTGGCCTTGATAGTTTGACAGAGACTGCTTGTGTAAGTATATGGGAGGTAGAATTTAGTTACACACACAAAACATGTCTTCCATCACCACTGACGCAGTGACTCAGACTCATCATACACACTCAACCAATCTTTTCCAAATTGCACACTGACTTGGCACAATGTGAGCAGGAGTATTTCTGCCTTTGTGTGTTGCAGGGAGGAGGTGAGCTTGCTGGAGAGGAGCAAGTATAAGTTCTCCCCACTCCCTTTGCCAGAGGAGCTGCCTGCTCTCTTCCATGGTAGGACACTCCCTTTCTTCAGCTTAACCACCCTGATCTCTGTCAGACCCCGCATACCAGAAGAATCAAACTGTTCCCATCGCTGCCCAAAAACAGCTTAGTACTGTCATCTTAGCTTTGAAAAATTGTTCCCTTTTTTTCCTTAGTCCTCATCCTTTTTCCTCAAATTGAAAAATGACAGCTTGTGCAGTGGTCTGTCCAGTGCATCAGTATGGTAAAATGTAATTATGCAGTGTTTAATTATCAGGCTGGAGCCCGTTATTATTATTTTTTTTAGCAGAAAGTGCTAATCTACCATATAGCCGTATAGCCATGGGAGAAATCTTAGCCTAGAGGACTTTCAGAAAACACAGCTAATAAGCATAATTTTAAAGACAGGAAGATATACTTTGCGCTCTGGACAACATGAGCATGCTGTGTTTTTCATAATGCATGAGATGGAAATATTTTTCAAGCGCATTTCATTGTTGTTTCATCATTCTCATGACTCTTAGTTTGGCTTCTCTGGTGCTGGTATGAAAATATTTAAAGAACATAATATTTAAAGCATGCCTTCTTTGGAACTGTTAATAGGTAATTGTGTAATACCTAGCCACGTAGCAAGGTTTAAGCTTTTCTACTTGATCTAACCTTTAGGAAAGCAGGGCATTGCAGTGTTTTTGTTGACACCTTGTCTCTTGCACAGTAAGATTTTAAGGTAAGTATTTTAAGGCAAAGTTTTGGGATGACGCAGAAAAACAACCTAGACCATCTTCAAGCAAAAATTATTTATACAGCATTTGCATGATATCATCACAGTGTTGAGTTCATTGCTTTGCTGTAGTTAAGTGGTAGCTTGTCTTGCATAATTAAGTCTTTTCCTGACAACAATTCCACAGAAAGTCTACAGGATAGTGATCAGATCCCAGAGGTCCTCACACTCAGATTGGTTCATCTCCAGGGGGCGATCATCAGTGGAGGAAAGGTCTGTTACTTTTTAACCTCTTCATTGATGACCCATTCTTCAGTCTCATGCTACAGGTGCAAATGAAAGCTGACTGTGTAAGTCTCTTTGTCAATATCTCATAGAAGAATGGCCTGCTCTCCATCACCCCTCAGTCTGTTGAGGACCTGTTCTCTGTTCTGCGAGCATGGTGCTGCCAAGTCTCCCCTGAGCCCAAAGACACTAGGCTTCCACGGATGACCTTGCAGTGCCTAACTGCCATGATCCACATCCTCCACTCCAGCAGCCCTGCAGAGCGGCAGGTGGAGATCAGGACAATACTGGAGAGCTACTTCCAGCTCCTCAACTGGAATCGTCCACTTATTAGTGAGCAGGAAGACCGGCAGAGCTGGGAAGACAACCAAATCTCCCTCCAGAGCCAAATGCTAAGTAAGAGGACTTCCACTGTATATTGTCTTTTCATTACAAAGTCCAGTTCCCAAATGCTCATCATAAAGCCCTCTTTGTTTATTCAGTCCCATTTTATCTCTTCCAATCAGTACTGGCGACAAATATTTGATTTTCCTGGTGTCAGATAAATTTGTCTTGGTAAGATGAATCAGTGTTTGACATCCTTTGTTCTTGTCCTCTTCAGCTGCCTTGCCTGAGATCCTGCAGTGCTCTGACAGACCAGTCCTGCAGGCCATCTTCCTCAACAACAACTGTTTTGAACACATCCTCAGGCTCATTCAAAACAGCAAGGTCAGACTCGTCTGTCTAACTATGTCAGTGTGTTCTGTGAGCTCTTCATACCCATTTGTCTGTCAAGTGGTCCTTCAGTCTGTATGTCACCTCTTATATGTGTCAGATCCATTTCCTCATTTATGTTCCTGAATGCCCTCTCTGTCTGTTATGAGTTTAACGTCTGTCTCTGTGTGAAATTGCATGAAAACTGATGTTTTGCTTTCAAAGCTATGATACACGTGTCCTCCTGCAGCTGTGGAGGCTAGGATAAAACCTGGCTGTATTAACTCTCAGAGACAAATTGTCTTTTTTGTCTAATTGTCTGTCTTTTCTGTGTTGTATGTATGTATGTATGTATGTATGTATGTATGTATGTCCTGTAGCTCTTTCAGAGCAACAGGTATAGGCCGGAGCGTGAGGTTGAGTCTGACCTCACCACGCGTTTACTCACAGAGGTCGAAGTGGACCAGGTACTTCCCCCCATGGTGTTGATATTGGTCTGTCAGCAGGAAACTCAGCCTTCTCTCCACTTGTTAACTGCTCTGAGCTCTTTAAACAGGAAGTCTTAGACAGGAAGTCTGAGCTGACATTCATTGTAAATAAAGCAGGTTGTACATTTATGTATGATGATTGTTTTCTGGAGTCTCCTTTTATCCTTCTTCTGCTGTATTTGTCCATCTGGAATGCAAGTCCACTTTTACTGATGTGATTTTATGTGATTTTTTAGTGTTTTTGATGATTTGTTCCACTTATAAGTCATGTAAAAGACAATACCGGTGATATTGCATGTTTGAGCCCATTTTGAGCCCATCGTGCTTACAAGTTACGTTACTGACCGTTTCCCAAAATATACTACTGGAGTGGTAAATTTAAGAATTTTTTTCCTATACCTTCCAGACTCCTGTTGGTTTGAATTCATTCCAGCATACTATTAAAATCAACTTGCAGAGATTTGAAACACATTTGAGATAAGTAATCCATCACAGCGAACACTATGTCTATTAAATTTTTTGTCAAAGTAACTTCATTTAACCAGTCCAACATGGACCTGCATGGAAGACAATGTATATTTCCACCAGGAAATACAGTCCTGGGAGAAGACGGCTTTTACTGAGAAATCAACACGACCGTGCCTTCTACAATCGTGCAAAAGTGTTGGCAGGCAAAGCATTGAATTTTATGGTGGGTGTATCACCTGAACATTTGATTTTGAAAGTTAGGGGATTTGGAAAAATAACAGGAAAACTAAAATGTGGTTTTATATTTTGGAAAGTGGTTGTCAGTAATGTAACATGTATGCGGGTTGTATATATTTTGGGCTTAAACATGCAAAATTGCTGGTATGATCCTTTAGCATTCAAAATCTGAAGTTGGAGAATTCGTCTGTGCTAGATGTAGGAGTGTAGGTTTACAACACACTCAAAATTAGAGGCTGAATTCCCTGTTGACAACACTGGACAACATAAGCATGCTGTGTTTTTCACAATGCATGAGTTGGAAATATTTTTCAAGCACATTGTTTCATCATTCTCATGACTCTTAGTTTGGCTTCTCTGGTGCTGGTATGAAAACCTTGGCTGATGCCCTGCGGTTTGACGTTACCTAATTTCTTGCAATAGATGGGGTTTGCTTTTTCTTTCTTTCTTTTATTTTTGGCTTTGGTTTTGCATGTTGGGCGATTGTTCGGTGACTTGTGCAGCTCTTTTACTTTGACCCCATCTGCTCCAATAATTGGTGGTGGTGGTATGGAGATGAAATGTGCTTCCTCTTGTAAATTACATATAATCAGAATAAATTTAGTGAAATAATTCGTCCTTGTTTTCTTTTCCTGATGTGCATTTTAAGTGTTCATTTTTTTTCCAGGTTTTGGGTGACGCATTACAAAGAAACATATATGTGTAACTGTGCAACGCCACAATCATTATACCTCCCTACTTTTATGCAGGTTTGGGAGAGAGGATCAGACAGTATTACAGTTCATGCCTTAGGAGTCCTCACAGCTATTATGAGTAATTCTTCCACTGCTAAGGTAAGGCCCTTTGTAATCTCTAGGTCAGGTCCTAAAATGTTTTGTTTCTGTATCTTTGTGCTTTTTGTTGAAGTTACTTAAATATTTAATGGCATGATGCCTACATATCACCAAAAATGAGAGCCTAACGAGGAAAGCCATTTCTCTGTTCATTTTTGAAATCCCATTGTATTCCCTTCCACTGTGTGGAAGTATGCCAATGAGTTATCCCCTGTGGAGCAGCTTTCTTCAGCCTATTTCTGTCTGCTTTCCCTCAGGAGGTTTTCAAGGAGAGGATTGGCTACTCCCAGCTGTTTGATGTGCTGAAGAGTCAAGGTCAACCCACCAAACGACTGTTGCAGGAGCTGATGAACATGGTGAACAGCACATTTCCTCATTATGCCCAATGATTACTGATGATGTCATGCATTTGCTCTAATTTGATGACCTTGTTCTATCTAAACTGTGCTACTGTCAGTTCACCTGAAATCATTGACCATATATTTCTTGGATTTGTTTAGAATAATCCATACACCGTCTTCATTCTTTTGATATTATATTTTCATCATTTCATCCCTGTCTGTCTCCAGGCAGTGGAGGGCGAGCATGCCCAGGCCCATCACCTAGGCATTAGTAACAACCAGCCCTTACTGCTGCTCCTGCAGTGGCTGCCTGATATGGCAGGTCAGAGGGACCTCCAGCTGCTGGTAGCCCAGTGGCTGGCTGCTGTATGTGGGGGCTCTTTGTCCTGCCGCACTGTGGCTGTGGAGGCCGGGATGGTGGGAGCTTTGTTGCAGATCCTGTCACAGCCGAAGAGTCTTGACAGGCAGTGTGCTGATGCCCTGCTGGGCCTCTTCCAGGACCTGGGCTCCCTGTGTCTGAAACCAGAGGAGCTGAAGAGTCTGCTAAGACTGCTCAGGGTGGATCAGGACAATGGTGCAGGAAAGGGAATGCATCCCTACTGCGCTCGCATCATTAGGGTGCTATCAGCCATGGCAGCCAGGAAAGGCCAGGATAGCGCCCTGCAATACTTTGATCTTTCACCCCCTATGGCAGGGATCATGGTGCCCACAATCCAGCGCTGGCCAGGCAGTGGGTTTGCCTTTCACGCTTGGGTCTGCCTGAACATGGAGTTCCCTTCCTGTTACTCTGACTTCTCAAACACCCGCAAACCACCCTCAAACCTGGGAACAGGGGCTCAGCATGATATTGGAAAGGGTCCACGCAGGAAACAGCTGTACAGGTATCGCTGAGTAGAGGGACACTGGGTGTGTTAAATATGATTAGTATGAAAAAATGAGTTGAAGAATTTGCATTTTTAGCTGCATAGTGCAATTTTTAACACCAAACTGCTTCCTTCTGTTAAGTTTCTTTACAGCGAGCGGAACTGGGCTAGAAGCTTTCTTCACAATGGAGGGTGTGCTGGTGGTGGCTGTTTGTACCAAGAAAGATTACATGGCTGTCCCACTGCCAGAGTACCCACTGGCTGACTCATGCTGGGTGAGTACTGCTAAGATTTTGGTCAGATTCAGATTCAGATTCTAAACAAATGATAAATTTGGAGCATATTTAATGTGAGAAACTGAAGACATACCTCCTAAACAAAAAAACAGAGAGATCTGTTGTAGCTCCTGTTTTATTTATTTATTTATTTGTTTCAGTTTCTGAATGCAAAACTTTTTTTATAGCCTGTAGCTTTTTAACTTTACTTCAAGGTCCATATTTGCATTTTTCAGTTTGACACCAATAGAAATTTTTCATTGCAGCATTCAGTGGCTATAGTCCACATCCCTGGTCGTCGTCCCTTTGGTCAGAACCTGGTCTCCATTTACATCGATGGAGAACAGCGGAAGATTTCTCAGCTTCGTTTTCCGTCTTTCAATGAGGTAAGTGAGAAAAGGAGAAGCCATTAAAAAAAATAAAATGAGCTTCATTGATTTCAGAATTAAATGCAAATAATATGTTTTTTCATCAGTACCCTGCTACTGTTACGACTGAATTGTTCTGATTCTGTCACGGCCATGGAAGTGTTTTGTTTTTTCTAAACACTTCCTCTTGTTCAGTGTAATTTCCTCTGTTCCTCTCCCACTTCCACTCCACCCCTGAAGCCTTTTACCTCCTGCTGCATCGGCTCTGCGGGCCACCGGACCACCACCACCACCTCCCCCAATCTGCCCTCATCCTCCTCCCTCCCATCACCGGAATTTGCCTTCCCCGCCCACACCCCCTCCCTCACTCGTTCCCAGTCTTTTCCAGCCACCTTTGCAGGAGGCCGCTGGGGTTCTTTGCATGACCCAGTGCACACCATTCCAGCAGGGCTGCAGGACACAGAGTGGGGGACGCCCACATCTTTGGATGGGCTCCTTGGCACTGCCTTCATCTGCCACGAGGCTCTGCAGCCAACGCAGGCAAAAGCTCTACACGCTGCAGGTAGGTCACACATTGTTATTATGCAAATGATTATGCTCATATTATACATATTACATCTATCTAGACTTATTAAGATGACATTTTTAACAATATAGACTAATTAAAGTGAAGCTCTTGTGATTTATTCAACAACTGGAAATGAGTAATAAGGAAAATCAAAAAGTATCTTGAAAACACAGGAGTGTTTTGTTTTTTTTTAAGTAAACCAAGTAATGTTTGAATATTTATGACCCTCATTTCTGCTCTCTGGTCTCTGCTTTCTGCTCTCCATCACAGGTGCCAATCATGTGTCCTTATTCAAAGCAGATGGGGAACTATCTGAGCTCAACAGCAAGCTTCTGCTTTACTACACTCCACAGGTGAATAACTGAATAAACATTAATTACTTAATCACACTGCTGTTAGTAATTGTAACACTTAGTAACACTAGTGCGTGTGTGTGTGTGTGTGTGTGTGTGTGTGTGTGTGTGTGTGTGTGTGCCTTCAGGCCTTTAAGAGTCAGATGTGTCTGGATCTGTCTCCCAATCACCCATATGATGGCAGACTGACAGGACACAGGGTAGTGAACTGGGACATCAAGGTTGAGTATCAAAAACAATTTCAGTTTTAATTGTTCTGACTTTTGCCGTGTGGATGTGAAGAAAAACAACTTTTCTCTTCCCCGTAGGATGTTGTAAATGTGGTAGGGGGTATAGCAGTATTGCTGCCCCTGTTGGAGCAGGTATGTGAGGTGGAGCAGCTTGACAACGCTGGTCAGGAGACATCAGACTTGCTGGGACCAGAGCTCACCTCTGCTCGAGGTCCCGCTGCGATGCTGCTGCCACTGAACAAGTCTGCTGGTCAGTTATGTTTGGCTTAGTGGGTGTTGGGTGACCTGGGTGAAGGGATTCACATCATTGTTTGATGTAGTGTGTGAGTGATATCACTGTCCACAATTTCTGCTGTATTTTGAGGACTCACTGTTTTGTTTATGGTTTCTTTTGTTCCTAAGCTAATTAATGCTAAGGATGTCTATGAAGATTTTCAGTCATCCAGGTCACTGGATGTGTAGCAATTCAAGGGAACTGGACTTGAGGTTTGGTCTTGAAAATTTTTCGCCATTTATCCAAGAAATTTCTTCAGTTCTGAGTCAGTAAACAAGCATTTATTCTCTGAGAATCATTCACCCCATGGGTCAGGTTGGGTTGCATGGGTGTGATATGAGGATTGTTAGAGTTGTTAGAATCACTCAGTATATTTACATGGACGTTAAAACTCAGATTATACATGGATTAAAGCAATAAGTGGATTTTTTTTCAAGCGCCATGTATACACTTTAATTAGATTGAAATTGGCGTGAATCGGAGTAAACTTACTCACAGTAAAACACCTAGATTATGTGATGTAAACTGATTTCTTCGAGCATGTAAGCATCATAAGCAGAGTAAGCCACCTTTGCACGTATTTCCTCATCTGGCAGACCCTCCGATTATTATTATTACTCCAATTATGCAATGTATTATATATATTCAGCAAACCGTGGAATCCTATAAATTCCGTCCATGTATATGGTTTACTTGTATGATTGCCTTAATCGCAGTAGAAACAAATAGTCGAGTATGGCATGCATGTAAACATACTCTTTGGAGTTAAGAAAGATATCAATTTCAACCTGGGAAAAACCATCCCTTATCTCTTTACCCATGTCATCAGTTGTAGTGCACCTCCATTCGTGTGACTCAGAAGTCCAGTTGCCTTGAATTACTACTGCTACAACATGCTAAGAATGCGTTTCACTGCAAGTCTGATTATGATGATATTCCAAATAGCACATGGTACAAGAACATGCACACAGTTAGACAGTAGACTAAACATAGACAAAGTAATGATTATGCAGTCAGTGCAAATAGGTGAAATGTCAATTAGTACCACCTTAGTGTGCATAAATACTAAGCTGAAATACACAAAATGTGAAAACTGGAGCAAAAAGCCTTACTGAGGTGAGAGAGATACCACAAGATATGCCTGTGACTAATCCTGAGACTACATCAATAAAGTGCTGTGTAATGCAAAAACATGTGTGTGAGTAATACAGGAAATGTTACAATTTGTTTGTGCCCTCTGTTTTGTGTCTATCAGAGGGACGACTAGAGAGAAACAGCATTGCTGCCTTCCTGCTGCTGACTAAAAACCTCATTCGTCACCATCCAGTCAACCAGGAGAGCCTGCTGCATTGTCACGGGCCCAGCATCATAGGAGCCATGCTCAGCAAAGTATGAATCCTGCACATTGGTTTGTTAGAGCTATGAGGAAGCGATTACAAGACTGATTTGCAGTTGAAAGTAATTTTTCATTGTACTGCTGCAGTGTAATTGCTGTATAATGAATGACTACGCTTTTTGTTCACTCAGCAATGGTTCCTTCACAATGACCGACTCGTGTCTGTGTGGAAATTTATATAGAGCTTTACCAGTTTGCATGGTGAAGACGGAGGATATCAAAGGATCCCAAATCTGTCCTATGACTAATATATTATAATTATGTAAATCTGGAAAAAGTTATGGCAAAATTAAAACAGCTATTATGTAAGCAGTATTGTAACAATAGAGTGAGTTATAAGGCACTTTTTTCAGCTCTTGGTACAAGCATGTGCTGATAAATTTCAGTTTCTGAGTGAGAATCATCTGTCCTTTTATCTTTTTGCAGCTGAAATATTATGAGGTTCAAAAGGTAACAAACTACAGAAAATACTTGGCTAGGGCTATTTACAAGATTACGTGTTTGGCATTGATTATGAATGTTAAGTGGTTCTGAACCAAAGATCACAGTGGAGTCTTGTGGAGCTGCATGGGCTCAGCTCAATGAACATCTATAACAGCACATCAGTAACTTAATCACATCTACGTACAGTAACACGTTTGAGTTCAGAAGTTTACATGGTACTGTGTTAATAGATGTGACACTTTTGAGGCATGAATGTTCAGATT
Source organism: Lucifuga dentata (assembly GCA_014773175.1). Lineage (NCBI taxonomy): Eukaryota > Metazoa > Chordata > Actinopteri > Ophidiiformes > Bythitidae > Lucifuga > Lucifuga dentata. The sequence goes on along the minus strand of VXCM01000081.1, from coordinate 144,826 downwards.
GTGCAGATGTCCAGATTATCTCCTAAAAACACATCCTACAGAAATCCTTGTCAACAGATAAATACAATAATGTAAAAACATAAACCAGCACTTTATCATTAAATGATTCTCTGTCATTCCCCTTCCCTCCATCTCCCACCACAGGTGCCAGGCAGTATGATGGACATGAACGTTTTGATGGCATGTCAACTCCTGCTGGAGCAGGTTTTCAATGAGGGCAACAGCTTGCTGCTGCAGCAACTCTACCAGCACCTGCTCTTTGATTTCCGCATCTGGACTAAAAGCCACTTTGCTGTCTGCCTGGGTAAGTAGAAAGCAGCAGGCAGCCCTCGTGTTGTCAAGTAATGCACCTATGAACCTTTTCATGTCCGTCAAAGCTGTTTCTGTCCCTTTTATATGCATATGCGTACCAAGATTGATGTGTGCAAGCAGAGGTTAAAAGCACTGAGGAACAGTGGTAGAATATCATTAAGCTGTGGCAAGGATGAAAACTAAATCTGCACCTCAAGCTGCTCTCATGCACCCTGTTTTGCAAATAAATGCACTTCTTTGGTGCAGCCTCAAATACTAGTTTGACATTTTAAAATATCAAGTGAAATGAGTTGACAAAAGTATTTATTTCCTCCCAAAGCCCATGTCCAGTACCTGCCATCTGTGATAAACAAAGGCAAGCAGCGCATGAGGAGGAAGTATGGGGTGCAGTACGTTCTGGATACTATTCGGACATACTACAGGTGAGCCTTCTATTAATGATACAATAATAAAGACTAAAAGATATCCACTGCAGAGTTTTTGTTGTAAATATTAAGTGGTTCTGAAATTAATTGAACTCCAATTATTGTATGTTTGTGTGGTCTTTTTTTACTAAAACTTTGGTGCTTTTGGGTTGGTCGTAGCGTGGAGAAAGATGGCAGTGCTCTGTCTGATGAGAAGCTGACGATTCAAACCTCTCTGTTCTCCTTGCTGAAAGACTTTCTGAAGTCTCCTACAACAGAGGAGCTTCACAGTGTCCTCGCCTACATTCTAACCACAGGAGAGGAGCAGCAGGTGCTACTCAGATGTGTCTTATCTCTGTTTTCCTTTAAGGAGTTTAATCTTGTTATCATCTAACCTTTTCACCATAGTATTTCACTCCTAAACAAGTGCCTTCTCCCTATCCTCATCCACACTTTCATTCTTTTGAAATCCTCTTGTGACCACTTAAATCTTTCCCTCCCTAATCCTTATTTCCTCGCTACTTTATCTGACTCCTCCTCCGTCATCTGGTTGAACTCTCATTCAGCTGGTGAGTGCCTTGGATGTGCTGTATGAACTCTTGCGGAGCAGTCCTCCCCGTGAGCAGGTGCAGGCCGTGCTGCTGGAGTGGGGTGTGGAGCAGCTTTACTGCTTGCTGCTCAACCCAGTCTTTGGAGATGAGGCCAGAGAGAGGGTCTTCAGGGTGAGAACATCCATCTGGACCTTACATGAGTTGAACCTACTGCTGGAAAGAAACTCACATTGCATTGCAAAATCCCATGTGATAAATTGTCAGCAAAGTACAAACTGTTTTCACGTTTTTTCTGCAATGTTGCAGGTTTTATACAAAATCCTTAAGAGTGAGCGTGTGTCTGAGCGCGCCAAGCAGCGTGCTAAGCTGAAGGATTTTGGCTATCTCGGCCTGGTGTGTTTCCTTGAAGACATTCCTGTGACTATGACCACCGTGCGTTGTTTGTACGAGCAAGTCCTTGCTACAGGTAATGCTGAAATTGCCCTTTTCTCTGGAAACAGTTGAGTTTGAAACAGAAGCAGAGATTTATATGTGAAAATTCTATTTGTTGTTGTCCCACAGATAGCAGCCCTAACTTCAGAGACCTTCTAGCTGTGGTCTGTCTGTCCCACAGAGCAGAGCTCACTGTCCGATTGGATGTCTGTCGCAAGGTCAGTCCACCCACATAAACCACATGTTCAAGTTAAAGGTCCTCTGTGGGGGTTTTTATTATCAAACACAATTTTGTTTACATTCAGCTTTTCCTGTCTTTCTTTAAGACTTGACAAACATGTAGAATTTTCAACCTTACAAAACATTTGCAAAACCATTTGTGACTCTTTAGATATCTGCAATTCTTGCATCATGTTTCAGCCTTTTTCTTCTTCTTTAAATTACACAAGCACCACCAACTGCCTGTTTGCCATGCTTGTGACGTGCGTTCTTGTGCGCATGCTGGTATAGCACATGTAGGAAATTTTTTGGTATTTAATTGGGTGAAAATTGTGGGGGAAAAAAATCATTAATAAAAAAATTCATGCAGAAATCGGATTGTAAAAAAGCGTACAGTTCAAGCACTGTAGTTTAGCACTTTTTCTTACTTATTTTGAGGCGCTGTGGTGCATAAATTGGAGCTCGTTCACATATTTGCCACATTTTTTTATTTCAATTTCTATTACCGGAATCATATTCTGGGTTGTATACACTTCTAGATTACTTCGTTTAATGTAAACTACAGTAAACTTTTTGGGCCATTAGGGAAATTAAGAACTTTTTGGGTCATTAGGGAAATTAATAATCTGTATGAAAATAAATGTGTCAAATTAATTTGTTATTTTAAAAATTTGGGTACTTTTTGGTGTCAAAATGTTGCTCTATAGTGCCACTAGTGGTCGAGACATCCACAGGATGCCTTTAAGTTTCCTTAGTCTGCATTTATGTGTGAAGTTTCTTAACTTATTAAAGAAAACATGTTCTCTCCTGTTTCCTTCCATTCTGTCATTACCACAGCTCTTTCATCTAATCTACTCCAATGAGGATTATGTGAAGCAGCTCGCTAAGCAGCCTGGCTGGCAGGATGTTCTGACCAAGCTGTACGTGAAAGAGTCTTACGAGTCTCGTGCTGCCAGCTTTACAAGCTCCAGCAATCACAACTCCCTGGAGCCCACATTTCGGCCTCAGCTGCGCAGGGATCAGACCCTGGTCATAGAGGATGCACGCACAGTTATGATCCTGAACTACCGCACCTCGCGAGATGAGGAAGATGAGGAGGAGGATGAAGGTGGTCAGAGAGACATCTCTGAGGGATTTTCTGATCTGTCCCAGTCACCTGCTAGTGGTGGTGGAGGCCCGCTGAAAAACTACACTGACTCCCTCCATTTTAAGTCATTTGATTCGGTGGATCAGGAGAGCCACTCATCTTCCCTCTCCAATACGGTTGATATTGCTACGTCTCGCCCAGATGAAGAGGGACGAGACTACCAGCCACTGTCACCCTTTGGTACATCACCCTTTGAAATGGATCTCAGCGGCATGGGAGATTCTAGCTTAGGCACACACACACCTGTAGGCAGTCTGACAAACACACCATCTCCTCTAGAACATAGCAAACCCTTTCCACCCCTCAGACCCAGGAAGAGCTCCAGTCTGTCAAATGTGCTGGATGATACCAGCTATGGAACAGACCCTCCGACAGGAGACACGATCTCCAATACATCCAACCCACAGGTATGGCTACTTCCTCAGCATCAGCACATTGAGTTGCCTGCTTTGTTTTGGGCAAAGCAGGCAACTGCCTAAGGGCACCAGGGCACTATTTGTCACTGTAATGCTTTCTCCGTCCTTTTTGAGTTTGATCACACTGTTGAAAATTGGGGCAAAAATCTGCAAATTTTCATCTTGCCCTTAGATAATTTTCAAAATCGATGTCTGTCACCAGGTAGCTAACTCTATTCCCCAATTCTGTATAAGGACAGAGGCCAGCAACAAAGCCTCACACAAGTACCACGAAGTATCCTTCCACTATGGTTCAGCAATTAACCCAATCCCAGGAAATACAAAGAGGGAATTTCATGTAATCATAGAATCTCTTGATGAACTCAGCCTGCTGAAGCTTTGGTTATTATATTATATTAGCTTTGGTTAAAAGCATTTGTGCAGAGATATTGGTCAATGGATTTTTAAGAATGTGGTCATGCTAGAAAAGGAATTCTTCCCAGCCTGTACTAAAAGGAACGCTGTGTCAAAAGACCTTTCAAGACCTTTACTATTTCAGTTGATATTGTGCTGACATGGTGAATATTCCCAAATTATTTTGTGTTTAATCAAATTACCACACATGAAAACCCAGGGCCAAGTCTTGCTGAATATGAATTCTGTTGGTTTTGGAGCTCCAGGCAGAATAGAATTAAACCTGCCATGTGTAGTCTGCTGTGTGTTCTGTAGTTAATGAGTACTTGAAGGTGACAGCATGGATACACAATGCACAAAATGGGAGGAACCACAGCTCAATTTTACTCCAGGGTCCCCTTGTAGGTTAATTAGACCATGTAACAAAAGCCAAATCCTGACATGGAAGTCTGTCAGAGATCTTTCTTATCAGATCATAATGTTCTTATTTTTTGTTTGATGAGAGTTTTGTATCATCGTTGCCATTCTTTTCTGTGAGAGTTCAAGTCTGTTTGCATTGCAGCAGACCCCTGAGGAGGAGCTGTGCAACCTGCTAACCAACATCGTGTTCTCGGTGCTGTGGAGTGGCAGTGGAGCGGAGGGAGCAGAGGACGTGGTGTGGAGAGAGAGAGGACAAGTCTTTTCTGTTCTCACCAAACTGGGCTCATCCTGCCAGCTGGTCCGTCCACCCGATGACATCAAACGCAGGTCAGTAACAGTCGTGTTTCCCATCAGTGAACACAATGATTGAACTAGCAGACAAACTAAAGACCAATAAAATATGAGACAATACAAAGTGAACCTGTGTCAGAGTGGAAAAATAAATTGCACCACACCTTCCATTATGTCAAAACACTCCCTGGAGCCTGAATATCTGGAAAAGTGATTGTCATGCTGTGGTGAAATGATGAAATGCCGTTTGTCACTGCATTTTCTAGTTTGTTGGAGATGATGCTGGAATCATCTCTGTCAGACCTGAGGGATGCACAGGGAGTGTCTCTGCCTTTCTGTCCCAGCCTGGTGAGACTTCTCAGGCTGCTGCAGGACTTCCTCTTTGCTGAGGGTACAGACAACCACACACTGTGGAGTGAAAAGGTACATCGTATATCCTGTGGAACATATTATGGACAATTATGACTTTTGGTAATTCCAATTTTTGGCTATGTTTTATTATGGGACTAGCTTCTCCAAGACTTAAAGGACCATACCGATGGTTTTGCATGTTTGAGCCCTATAAATACTACCAGCATACACGTTACGTTGCTGCCAATCATTTTCCAAAACATAAAAATGTATCTTAGCTTTTCTGTTATTTTGCCAAATGCCCTAATCTTTCAAAATCAAATGTTCAGGTGATACACCCATCTTAAAATTCAGTGTTTTACCTGCTAACACTTATGCATGATTGTTGAAGACATGGTGGTTTTAATTTTTAGGTAAAAGCCGTCTTCACCTGGGACTATATTCCCTGATGGAGAAATACATTTTCTTCCATTTAGCTCCATGTTGGATCTGTTATGTTATGGACATTTTATTCACTGTGATAGATTACCTATCTCAAGCACGTTTCAAGTCTCTACAAGTTGATTTTTATAGCATAGTGGAATGAACTGAAACCAATGAGAGTCTGGAAGTAGGAAAAAATTCTAAAATTTACCATGCCAGTAGTGTGTTTTGGAAAACAATTGTCAGTAACGTAGCTTGTAAGCAGCTTGTATATAATGAGCTCAAACATGCAATATCATTGAACATGAAAAAATGTTCTTACAAAATGCTATGATGGTATATAGAGTTTTCAGATGGGGTTTTTTTTTGGTCTTGATAAGTTAATAAATTGCAAACTTCCACCAGCTATCAGCTATTTTCATGTCATCTGTAGACCAGGACTATTGCTAATATTATTCAATGGCGCCGAGGTACAGGTATACAATAAAATAAGGAAGCAAAACTAAAATCAAAATAGGGAAGTAGGAAGTTACTGTTAAAAAGAAAAATGCAGGGTTACATCAAATAACAAGAACAAGAACAAAAATAACAAGAACAAAGTAACAATGTATGAATTTCAAGATCCAGGTACAATGATTAAGAAGAGTAAAATGTGAAATCATGTTTTGGAATCAACTCAATGGCATTAATGAAGTCATGTTTGAGACTTCACGGTTGCATAATATGAATACTTTCCACCAGTGGAAGTTGTATCAGCAAAGAGTAGAATGAAGTGCTATTTGTAGTGTTTGCACTGAAGGAGCATCGTTCTTCATGTTTCTGTAAAATGCTTTGTGTAGCCCAGTGGAAGGGTGTCTTCTCAGCAATAAGCTCATTTATTTACAATACTTATACCATTGTCCCAGTATTACATTACAGTGTTATTTTAATGATAAAATGTTGCTAGCTTTAAGAAAGGTGGTGAGTATGTCATTTCAGTCAGTTATTCATTTAAATATACAGTAATTATTTGTGATTACATTCAGAAAATATTATGATTTATTTGGCTGGGACACTAGATGAATGGAAAAGAACATAATAGTCACTTCAGTATTAAACCAAAGTCTTTGTTTAATCTTATCTCACCACCCATTTTTGTCCAGCTAATAGCTGTTAGTGCTACATGCTAGTCTCTGGTTTTAATATTTTACCATCTTTTTTTTCAGTTTTTACTCACCTTGTATTATCAAATTGTTTCAGTTCTACATTTACATGTAGTTTGCGTTATAATGTTATTCTTGCATCTCTTTGTAACATTGTTTGTAAGCAGATAGCTCAAAAGTTTGTCCTTTCTCTAAATATTGCTAATATTTTTTAATAATATTTTTGCTGTTATGCAGGCTTTTATTTGGCAAACACTTGCTGCCCCTTGCTTGCAAAGAGCTCTGGAAAGAAAATTATTAATATTATAAATTACGTTGCTAGATTCTTAAACACACAAAGTGGATGTGTCTGTTGTCTGTTATGCTGAATGTGAGGGAAACTGTATGTTCAGAAGTTCTGTAGAATGGAGAAACACGTTTTGGATGTAGGTATTGTCTGAATTATCTTTTGAACGGAGGTGGGAGTTTTTAGCATGTAGTACATTGTTGTAGATGCTAAGGTGTGGAAACAGGTTGAGCCTTTTGTTGTGCTTTGCTGACAGTCGTTATATTGCAGATCTTTGAGGGGGTGGTGAACCTGCTGGACAAGTTGCAGGCCTGGCATAGCACCCCTGGCAGCCCAGGGAACACCGAACTAAAGGAAATGGCCCAGATTGGTCTGCGAATCATCACCGGATATATCCAACAGCAGCACTCACAGGTCAGCTTCACCCACAACTATTTATCTTGTCCTGTCTGTCGACCACTCAGATATGGAGGAACCAACCATAAATGTAAAACTTTTCGTATTACACAACTCTACCACCTTTAAACCTGGGTAAAATAAATTTAAAGGGTTTGCAGTATTTATTTAACTTGATAAATGCACTCAGATAAAGCCGGTTTAGGAATACCAGGCCTTCTAGGGCTTTCTTTTGAAAGACATTGCAGGCATTCCTCTTAGGGAGTGTTCTGTATGAAAGCGCAGCTCCTCTCAGAGTTATGACTGCTGCTGCTGCTGCTGCTGTAGGATTGTGGGATCAAGTGGTCATAAATGAACTGCCCATATAAGACTTTCCATCACACTCTCCTTGGTTGTGTTCATCTCCAAACTAGCACAACTCCCTGAAAGTCATTGCTTTCCAAAATGTCAAGTTCCATAAATTAACTCAACTGCAGGTTCACCTTATAGCCATGGGTCTATTGGAAATAAGCAGGCTCTTTTATAGGATGAAATTGAAAATGCTATCATACAGATATACAAATATAGCAAAATAAAAATCATACAGATTTTATTTTGTTACATTTTAAATTTCTTTTTATTCCTGAACTGTAAGACTGATATTTTTTTTTAATTCTTGGCCCCCTTCAGCTATGTGTGATGGCCTATGTGAAGCTGCACAGTTTGCTCCAGACGGTGCTGTGTCTGAGCTGGGAGGAAGTATGCTTCTTGCTGGGGCAGTTGGGCACCCCCCTGTGGCCACAAGGTGTAATGGATGACACCAACTGTGGACACACAGACATCTTCTCCCAGCTGGTACCCGTTGTGCGTACTCTCCTGGACCAGCATGCTGACCCCATCACCCTCCAGAAGCTGCTGCCCAACTTACCAATCACCAATGGCAGCACAACCTTTGCTCAGGACCTGAAGACATACAGCCACACCCTGGAGTGGCAAGGTTTCTATCAGAACCAGGTCAGTGTTCTCCAACCAGACTCTCTCTCTCTCTCTCTCTCTCTCTCTCTCTCTCTCTCTCTCTCTCCTTTCCAAGAACAAAATCTTGTGAAATTTTGAGCAAAACAAAATTCTGCTCCATTCTCAACAGCATGTACTCAAATATGGAGACAATTCTCCAACTATCACAATTAGAAAAATGATCAGCTTTATGCCATGCAGCTTTGAAAGTTTTGCCAAAAATAAGCCATAGTAGAGAATGTGTGACACGCTGAAGCTTAGTCAAAAAATAAAATCCAGTATGCTGATTTTTACCTGTAAAAACACTGCAAAATTAATTTAGAATAGAACTATGTAAATATATTTTTTGCACAGTAAGAAGTTGTTAAATTTAAATAGAAATATATTTACCACTTGTACATGTATGGGTTTTTTCAGATTTGTCTCTTCAATAATTATTTTATCTAAATTATAATTTAAAAAAAAATTATCTTAATTTTTGTATTTAACTCTTTTCATTTTTGCAATGAATGAAAACACCAAACTTCGCAACTTAGAGTAATCGGGTCTCCTTCAAAATGACTGCGAGATAAACTGTGAACAATTTTCATGACGACGTTAGATTCTATTCCTAGGCTTCTTTTCATTTCTAAAAGTCTTGAGGCTACATTTAAGCAAAAACAAGGATGAGTANTCCTAGGCTTCTTTTCATTTCTAAAAGTCTTGAGGCTACATTTAAGCAAAAACAAGGATGAGTACAAAGCTTTCACCTGGCAGCAACAATCTTAAATGCATTTATTCTGCAGAGTAAGACTGGGATGCAATAGCAACCCTTGAATTTTAAAAAGCTGAACTTGTTAAACTCTTCATATGGGGATGAATAGTTTTAGATTTAATTCTAAATACTAAAAGTTTTGAAAATCATAATTTCTGTCTTCATGACCAATGAAAGACTGGAGCCTGGTCCCCGTATTGCTGCTTGTATTAATGCCATACTGTAGAAATATCTCATCTATTGGTCTGTTCTTTGTCACGTTAACATACACTCAGGATTTTCACAGTCTTGTTCTGGTCTGGCCAGTTTCCTCTTGGCGATTGGCTGATAAATCTAATATTCATGGTGTAATATTCATGTTTAAAAATGTTATCTTTAGTTTAGAAATGAAAAAAAAACTCAAGTCTTTTCTCAGCGACCTGAAATGTATTTTAGGCAGAGATCAGTTTATGCTTGCACATGAAGCAAAGATATTTTATGAACAGATGTCAAACAGACATGCTCTCCTTTAGTTTAGCAGTGGATTTATCATTGCTCTGTGTGACAGTGCATGTTCATAAATCTGTTTTGTTTAGATTACTTCTATATACGGATCCATAATAGATTAGCATGTGTGGCATAACTTTGGCTTCTACCACAATTTGACCTATGATCCAGGCTGTTTTCTCAGGCCGTGTGTGTGTGTGGTTCCTTTACAGAGACATATAATTATGTCTAAGGTGATGCTATAGGTTGATGTATGTTTATGTAAAGAGATGGCAAAGAAAAACACCAGATGAGTTGCTGATTTTCCAATTTTGTACATGGAAAAAAATTACCTGTTTCATGCCTGTAACATGCAGTTTGATTCTGCCTTTAGGTTCAGCCTACCATGGAGCAATATGAGCTGGATACATTTGGAAGGAGCCACGACATCATGTCCAATTTTTGGAATTCCTGCTTTGATGACCTGATGAGCACAGCATTTAAAAGGGACAAAGACAGATCAGACAGCAAAGCTAAGTTTCAGGTAATGAAAAATTTCAGGTTTCACATTACAAACATACAAGCTGAACAAAGATGAAGCACAACGTTAGGTTTTCAGATTACTGATCTGTGTGTGTGTGAAAGCAGGAAGTGATTGTGGACCCTTTCCTGAAACGAGTTCGGAGTGAGAACAACAGGTACCTGAGTTGGCAGAAGCAGAGCTCCAGCCAGCAGGGAGTGGTGTGGAAGCACTGGAAAGCTCTCCGCAGGCTTTTGACCAGTGAGAGAGGAGCTTGGGCTCACAGGCACGCAAAGACTCATTTTTCTGTGCTGTACAAACAAAATGCATAATACCGTTTTATCTGAGACTGTACTGTGCTCAACTGTAACTTTTCCCATTACCTGCTTTTTAATGTCAGGGTTCAACCAGAGGTGAAATGGAAATTGTCCAGTGCAGAGACTTATTCAAAGATGCGTCTCAAGCTTGTACCAAACTACAACTATGACACTCACAGTGAGGCCAGCGCTTTACGGGACAACATGGGTATGTCACTGTAGATGAACACATTAACTTTGCTTTGCTCAAGTAAGAAAAGAAGATGTTGACATTATTTTTTGTGTTCTTCCCAACCACAGGAGCCGACAGCCCTCGCAGCTCTGAACCTCTTCCACTGGCTGTTGCCAAGGAAGCAAAAGTGAGCGATATGGAGGATGATCAGTTAGGGGAAGAGGACCTTGTCTTTTTGGATAACAAGTGAGTCTTTCTCTTTGTAAGTTACTATCATGAAGGTGCTAACTTCTTCAGATTACAATATGTTTAATTGTTCAACAAAAAACATCCTTCAAATATTGTAGTTGTAAAATTACAATAAGCTCTTGAACTTTGGACCATCTATTCATGCATCTTGAAGGCATTTTTTCATGGATATTTGGTTTGATGTAGCAATAGTTTTAAACCGAAATTATTTCACCTTATTGTCATATCATGTCCCAAAATTATGCCAATTTTGAATCACAATGTTGCACCAAACAGACCTCGAAAATATGTGAAAAGTCCTTGAATTTGCTGTTGCGGTGAGAAAACCCCAGCATTTGCAATAGACACTGCTGCAGAAATATCAGAAGTTTTAATTTTTTCCCTTGCTTTGAGGGCGGAGGGAGAAGATGAGAGTCAGAAGGAGAAACTGGTTCTATCCGAGGACTGTGAGCTCATTACCATCGTAGCAGTCGTACCAGGTCGTCTGGAGGTTACTACACACCACCTTTACTTCTATGATGGCAGCAGTGAGAAAGAAGAGACAGAAGAAGGTAAGGATGTGTAAACCTGGAAGATTTGATTTACTTCACAAAGGGTGCTATAAAAACTTTATCATGTGTGTGCCTGCAGGAATAGGGTTTGATTTTAAGAGGCCTCTCTCTCAGCTAAGAGAAGTCCATTTAAGGCGCTACAACTTGCGACGCTCTGCACTGGAGCTATTCTTTATAGACCAGGCTCACTACTTCATCAACTTCAGGAAGAAGGTAATGCTTAAGTCAGCTAAATATTACCCTTTTATAATAAAGTCAAATGAAACTGGTATTTATTTATCTTATATCTGCTCTTAGGTACGAAACAAAGTGTATTCCAGGATCTTGGGGCTACGGCCTCCCAACCTTTTCTACTTCGGCTCCCGCTCCCCTCAAGAGCTACTGAAGGCTTCTGGACTCACACAGGTGCTTTATTCAGTCTTCTCTATGCAAAGAATTGAGGGTCTGAATGATTTTGAGGATGATTGAGACCAATCTGACGTTGATGTTAACAGAAATGGGTATACAGAGAGATCTCCAATTTCGAGTATTTGATGCAACTGAACACCATTGCTGGACGCACTTACAATGACCTGTCTCAGTATCCAGTGGTAAATAAACTGCATCTCACTTTCTGTATTATCCTAAAATCTATGGATGACAAAGATACTGCTTCACCTTTTCTGTGGTCATGTTGTGTTTTCTCTCTCTTCAGTTCCCATGGGTGCTGTGTGACTACACCTCTCCTGTTTTGGATCTCGATGATCCAGCAGTTTTTAGAGACTTGTCTAAACCCATCGGTGTGGTCAATCCCCGCCACGCACAGAATGTCCGAGAGAAGTAAGTGGTTTTGAAAATCTAATCCATGTAGAACACTACATGGATTGGATTGCATTCATAACTGTGAGAACAAGAGAATTCATACCTGCTGGAGTTTTTAAAGGACCAGTGAATTTAGTTACTTAGTCTATTATCTAATAGTGTAACTGGAGTAGTTTATTAAGTTAAAAGGTTTGCGGCTTGACACTCTGTTTTCAAGCCTCAAAGTGTCCGACAAGCACTTGAATGCACCAACAAGAATGAAATGCTAGTGATATAATTTTTACAATAAAATAAAGGGAACACAGCAATTTATTGATAAGAACCTGGTGTTAATTCTTAATGTAAACTAGTATCTACCTGGAAGGAAGGCACTCAGTTGTAATCTTTTGGCATGCTTTGCTTTTGTTCAGCAACAATGCAAAGTAAGTGTGATTTATCTCTTATAAGCTAAACAGTGGTTCTCAAAATGTGCAGTGTGTACCATCAGTGGTTGTTAAGTGCCCCCCGTGATATGCCAGATGACTGGAAGTTTCTTCAGAGAATCAAAGCTGTATTCATATTCTGCTATTGTGGATATTATTCATAATGAAACTGGTTTCATAAAGAAATGTTTTTTTTAGTTTAATTACTATTCCTCTTTTCTCGATTTCTCTTTTTTTTTCTTTTTTTCTTTTTTTTTTTAAACTAGTCCAACTTGTCCCGTGTGCTCAGAGGTGGTAATGACTCCAGAAAGTTTGAGAACCACTGATCAGATATGATCCAGTAAGCATTCAACATATTTTATTGTCTATCATTAGGTATGAGAGCTTTGAGGACTCAACAGGCACCATCGACAAGTTCCACTATGGCACACACTACTCGAATGCAGCAGGAGTCATGCACTACATGATCCGTATGGAGCCTTTCACCACCCTGCATATCCAGCTTCAGAGCGGCAGGTAGGAATGGTGACTAACAAATAATGTTGATGTTTTGTAAGTTCTTGGAGTTCTTGCCTGCTCCCATATTGCTTCTCTTGCCTTTGTTTAGGTTTGACTGTGCAGACAGACAGTTCCACTCTGTAGCCGCAGCCTGGCAGGCTCGTATGGAGAGCCCTGCTGACGTCAAAGAGCTGATCCCAGAATTCTTCTACTTCCCAGAATTCCTGGAGAACATGAATGGTGAGGAAGCCTGTAAAGTTAGCGATGAGATGGGAATTAAATGTTGGAAAGCAAAGTCACTTTATTGAAAGAACTTAATGCATGTTTGCTGTATGCTTGTTGCAGGCTTTGACCTCGGCCATTTGCAGATATCTCAGGACCCAGTGGCAGATGTTCTGTTGCCTCGCTGGGCCGAATCAAGAGAAGACTTCATCAGAAAGCACAGAAAGGCTCTGGTGAGACAACACAAACACCCTGAGTCCTAAAACCACACAGACAATAACTATCCAAGATGACAGAATCTCTGTTTGTATGTTTTCCAAGGAATGTGAACATGTTTCCAATCATCTCCATGAGTGGATTGACCTGATCTTTGGCTACAAGCAGAGAGGCGAAGAGGCTGTTGATGCTCTCAATGTCTTCTACTACTGCACATATGAGGGTAAAGCAAGAGTGAACACCATTCCCATTTATTATCTGTGAAGGAAGGAAGGAAGTGCAAACTTGTCCTCAGCTCCAGCTCCTTTTATAAGACTCATGTTTGACCCTGTAGGTGCAGTAGATCTGGATGCCATTGCAAATGAGACAGAGCGCAAGGCCCTGGAAGGCATCATCAGTAATTTTGGACAGACCCCCTGCCAGCTACTTAAGGTATAGAATGACTCCATTGTTTGATTTGGGGCTAACCACGGTTTTATAAAGCTTACTGTGTTTTGCTGTGTTTCTGGAGAGTTCTGTTTAACACATTCCCACCTCCAAACAGGAGCCTCACCCTCCTCGTATGTCCGCTGAAAACGCAGCCAGGCGGCAGGCCCGCTTGGACACTGTGCCTCCCAACATCTTTGAGCAGATCAATAAACTACGGCCATTTATGGAGGTAAAACTCTGGTGCAACTTTTATTGTCGCCTGACCTTATCAACCTTTCTCAACTTTTTGGTACGCACATGGTACACGTGCTTTTCTGTGTTATCAGGTGGTGAGCGATGGCCTTTCTCTGGTCCAGGCAGTGGTACCAAAGAACCAAAATCGCTCCTTCATCATCCAGGGCTCAGATATATTGGTAAGGTTCAGTTTGTAAATTTTTTGACAGCCCAACCAACACTGATAATAAATTTCAACTTAAATAGTTGTTTCATTCTTTTTCATGATGCTGCTCTTCTCCCTAGGTGACTGTGAGTTCAAATGGATTGATAGGGACACACAGCTGGCTGCCATATGACAAAAGCATTGCCAACTACTTCACCTTCGCTAAGGACCCGACTATGACCAATCCCAAGTGAGTGCCCTGAAGAGAGCATATACTGTAGTATGTAAACTTCAGGGTTACGTTTTCAGCAATTAAGCAATGGAAACAGATTTGCTGAAAATGCTGATGTGTACCATGATCACACTGATGAATGTTGTTATGGATGTTGTAAAATACTGTCAATAACATATGGGACAATCACAACTTCCCCAAATGTCAGAACCACAGCAGCTGCCATACTGCCTGGGTTGAATGGCCATTGCAATGCAATGCTGCAAGATGTCTTTCCCTGTTCTCAAGTTTAAGCATGAAACAGGCCGATATTGGGTGATTTTTTTTTTTTTTTTTTTTTTTTTTTTTTTTTTAGACACAACTCAATAACTCATTCTCTTTTTTCTAATGCATTTTTCGTTCAGAAATGTGAATTGTGCATGTAATCCTATTTACTTCGGATTATATTTTTGCAGCACTTCAAAAGATGCATAAAACTCTTGACAGCCTAAGGTACTGTATTAATTGCATCTGTGTGGAGTCCTTTTTATCTGTGAAGCTTTAAAGTCATATTTCATTCATTTTAAAAAATCTGTTTATGATCGTTTAATGGACCTTTGTTTAAACTCAGCGTGAACATGGATCACAACCACTAAATAAATCAGGATAAGACCCACTTGAACAGCGAGTTTCGCACAAGTTGTAATTCGCAAATGTCATGACAGTTTAATGTGCTGATGGTAAATCTCCTCCACATTTCAGCTACAGCTGACTCTCACTTGTTTGGAACTTGCTTTGATCTTTCCAACCTTCTTTTTAATGCAGAACGCAGCGTTTCTTGAGTGGACCTTTCTCTCCCGGCGTAGACATCAGTGCTCAGGTGCTGGTGGTTTCCAACGATGGTCGTCTTCTGTTCAGTGGAGGCCACTGGGACTGCAGCCTCCGCATCACCCAACTAGGGAAGGGCAAGCTGGTGGGCAGGATCTGCCGGCACATTGGTGAGCTGTCGTCATAGCCAATAAAAGCTAAGTTATAATAGTTGGTTAGTTTTTTACTGTGAGAATTGTATTAGTATTTTTGTGCATTCCCCAAAGATGTTATTACTTGCTTGGCTCTGGATCTCTGTGGCATCTACCTCATCTCTGGGTCACGGGACACATCCTGTATAGTGTGGCAGGTTCTACAGCAGGTAAATATGTTTGTGTCACTCTGCTTGCTCTAAGTTTACTCAAATATTCATAATGAGAGGTGAAAGTGAACGCTCCACGAATATAAGCTCCTTCCTGTCCTTCAGGGTGGCTTCTCCTGTGGCCTGTCTTCTCGGCCAGTGCAGGTTCTCTGTGGACATGACCAGGAGGTCACATGCGTGGCCATCAGCACTGAACTGGACATGGCTGTTTCAGGGTCAAAGGTCAGAGGTCTCACTCTGTATGAATAGCAATAGTCTGGATCCAGTTTGTCCAGTTTTCCATATTAATTAGACAAGTCATGAAACTAATACTGACAGATGAAAACATATGTATTTTCTTATTTTAAGTCTGTGAGATCAATGCCATTCAACCTAAATAACCACATCAAGATCTTTAGTGTTTTCCAAGCAGTCTGTGATGTAGTTCATTAGAAGTGAGGGTGTAATCTGTATATACAGGAACCCCAAAAAAAGCAGGTTTTATGAGTATAAAGAGATGTTACCATCTGATAGCCAGCTGTCACTCGTGCATGGAAAGCCTATCCCAACAAAATGGACCAACAGCAAACTAGTGTTTACTGACTCTAATGTTCAGATTTTTTTTTTTTTTTTTTTTTTTGCATGTATTCTTAACCAGTATGAATACCAGACAATGTAATAGCAGGATGACAGGTTACCCAAACGGCAGTAAAGTGAGTCTTGTGAGTCTATATGACTTTGGTTGATAAGAAGCCTTTTTTGTCTTGTATTTGGCAGTGAGACAAAAACAAACAAAAAAGTAGAAATATTCAGTAAAGTCAGCTCTTCCACAAGGATTTGGATCAAAGTCAAAAAAGTGCAGGTGTGATCTCTGCCTTACTCACTTACTGTTTACTGTGTCAGGATGGGACTGTAATAGTACACTCTGTCCGACGAGGCCAGTTCCTGCGAATGTTGAGACCTCCTGGTGAGAATTGGCCTTTCCAAATCACAGAGCTCCAGGTGGGAATGGAAGGCCACATTGTGGTACAAACCATGATGGAGAAACGCTCTACTGGGAAGGTATAGAATATGAATTCATGTGCTCATACAAGCATGCAGAGACACATGTTCAAAGAAGTTTTTCAACCTGCTCATGCCACTCTAAACATTCTTCCTGTTCATACAGACCAAGTGCCCCCTCCATGTTTACTCAGTAAATGGCTGTCTGCTGTCTTCCTTAACCATGGAGGAGAAGGTAACTGCTCTCCACCTGGTGTCTGACTACATCATCTTGGGCACCTTGGAGGGTAACCTCCACATACGAGATTTATGCAGGTAAAGAAAGTGCAAAATACCATCTGGAGATGATCGTTATGCTGCTGAGTTGTATTTGGAGTAATATGAATTTATAGAGAATTTAACATCTGGAAGGATTGGACTAAGACTGAAGCAGTGGCTCTAACTGTTGTTTGTTTGACAGCCTAAATTGCGTAGTAGCACCTCTGGCCTTGAAGGTTCCAATATGGTGTGTGTCTGTGACTAAAGAGTTCAGCCACATCCTCGTGGGCCTGGAGGACGGGAAGCTTATTGTGGTGGGTGCAGGGAAACCAGAGGAGGTGAGAACGAGGATGTCAAGTGATTGTGACATTCAGGAGTAGGGAGGGTGTGTGTGTGTGTGTGTGTGTGTGTGTGAGTGAGTGAGTGAGTGAAGGAATCTTATACTAACTAATTGTAGAAAATAACTTAATTTAGATTATAATTACGTATTTTTCTAGTCTGACATCTCTCCTCAGATTTACAACATTAGCCCTTCAGTGAGTAATATGTGTTTTCTCCTTGTCTTAGGTGCGCTCAGGAAAGTTTTCCCGTCACCTGTGGGGCTCCACACGTCGCATCTCTCTGGTGTCCGCAGGTGAAACAGAGTACAATCCCACTGAAAATGCTGGCAAATGAAACGGTCTTGTTCTCAGTGGTGGAAGAACTCGAAGAACTCTGCAGGTTGCAGATTGATGCTCGCCAGACTCACCAAGGCCTTCCTTTACAAGCTGAGAAAGTATAATTTACTGAGCTCTCTGAGAGAGCAGCGTTTCACTGAGCACTTTTATTCTCAAATGATTTAATATTTTAATCAGTTTTTATATTTTATTTGTAATCAGCATCATTCCAAAGAGTGGCCTTATTTTGTGGCTGGACATGAGCTCAGGCTTTGAGGTTGTGAACTACTGAGTGGCAATAGATATAGTGAGACATCGATTCACTGATGCACGTTTAGCCTGAGACGGAATAAAGAATTTAATGCATAATGCCCATGAACAGCATGACTTTGCCGTCTTCTTGAACGTTCCAAAGCTGTTGTTTGACAATGACACCTTCTAAAAACTCCTGGAAACTTGAAAACCAGATGTTGCTCGAGATTTCCACATTGCCGTACTGGTGAATACCACAAGAGGGTTGACTTTGTCTGTGTGTTACGTGCAAGTGGAAGACACGGGGAACTGTTCACTCATGAACAAATGCTGTGTTAGTATCTCTAGTGGTCAACATCAGGATTTGCTGATTCTTGCACCAGAAAACAGTGTATATTTCTGCATTATTTAAGCTCTAAGCAATGCAAAACTGTTACAATTAAAGCAATAACTGCTTTAATGGTCGAGTATGTGAAATACATTAACTTTTTTATCAGAATTGTGGAGCTTGGATGCAGTGAAACGCAACAGGAAAGCCTTTTGTTGCCTTACTGAATGGAGTAAAGGCCTTTAAAAATGCAGTTGCTTCTGTAAAAGTTTTATTACTATGCTCACCACATTGCTATGCTGCTGTTTGTGTAATCTAAAAAGTGCCTTTTGTATGTTTTGTCTTGAACCATATACAAACACTGAATTCCAATCATCATTTTTTTTTCCTTGCACAAGCACCATGTAAGATCACTATATACCAGATATGTTTGGTGATCTGTTTTTAACACACTTCACCCAACTATGACTCAGATGTGGCTAAAATAAGATGTTTTATTGAACTTGCTGTGAAGGCACACTCTTGTCTGTACTGGTATCGTATTGTTATCGAAGTACTGAAAGCATCTGAAGATAAGATGACTCTGAAACACATGAGCCTAAAGTCTCTGAGTGAGCTGCTGAGGAATTCACTTCCTGCCCGCCTCTTTACTGTGTGGAACAAATTAGCTATGATGACCAGAAAGAAACAAAGGGACTTATTTGACTGAACACAATACCCATAAAATGATGCAAACATACAAATGCCAAGTCTGTAAGTGATAACATCCTTAAGTTGAAAATGTTGATCGCTTATTAATTTATTTGCATTCCACCATGAAAATGCATTTTATTCAAATTATACAATACAAATTTCACACATGTACAACATTAAGTGGAAGTGTCTGAGCCAGGCAGTGACTATTTCCTCTTCAAATACGCATTTGATAACCCAGTTTGCTATTTTGCATATAACACCTGTTTTTCTGCCCTGTTTTGCTCTAAATGTTATGAATGTAATGTTTTACTTAACTATGCAGTCACTCTCAGAGACTTTGACTTATTTCATTGAGCTCATAGTGAATGCTTCCTTTCAGAATTGATTATTTACAGTCTCAGTCTTTTATCAATAACTAAGTCACAGTATAATATAAACTATATACTGTATCATTCAAGTGTCCTGATTTTGACCCTGTGTATCAGACAGAAGCCAGCACTGCCTTGAATTTGGGCCTTCTCCATTTCTCTTGAACCATTATTATTTAGGCTTTGTATTGTTCTTTGAAAATGATGAAAATACACTTTAATTTTACATATCAAGCAGCCTGTGTTCCTTGTATCTTAGCCGTGACATATGGAGTTACAATATCATTTGTTTGCCTGTATGTCTGTGTCATTTGAAAGCATTTGGATTTGTTGCATTCAGAAACCTGGGAAAACTTCGCCTGATATGGCCAAAAAAGTTGTGATGTGACCGCACACTTAGATTCAGATTCTGTGAACCACAGCCCATTAGTGAAAACTGACCCTGATTCTTCTGTGAACCACAGCAGGAAGGAAAGTGATATGCTACCACAACATTAACATTAGATCCAGTTCCTCTACTGTAATCCCAGGCTTGCATACATCTGTGATGTTAACCCTATTAGAGTTGAAAAGGTCACAGTGAGCAATGGCACATTTACGTAAAGAGGAGACTTTGATCTTCTGGTGGGCTGAACATCCTGTCAGACTCCCCATAAACACCTTCAGGGATGCAATTCACTGGGTAGGGTGGGGTGGGGGTAAGAGGGNACTCCCCATAAACACCTTCAGGGATGCAATTCACTGGGTAGGGTGGGGTGGGGGTAAGAGGGGGTGATAAAACTGACCTGTGGACCCCCTGTCAAATACAAACCACAGAACAGTGAATAAGGGAAGTGGAGCAGGGGGGGAAGGAGGAATACAGTCGTTTTGCCTGTGATGTGGTCCCATTGACAATGATGGGAGGGATTGACACCTCACTCTCAGTTATCGGCAGTATCTGTTTCTGACCTCTCTGGACCTGAAGGCAGGCTGTCATTAAATCCCGCAGTTTTGGTATGGTTTAAGTTGTTCCTGCTAAGAACAGCAACAACCCTCAAACAATCCTCCCTCAACGACTTCAGCCCTTTTCCCATTTCTTCTTGGCCTGAGGATGACGAGATCATGTTTTTTTTATGGCTGCCTTATAGTTCTCACCCATGTATGACTACAGAGGAACTTGGGTAATGGTTAAAGAGTCTGTGTTCCTTCAGCAGGATGTTGTTAAGTACAGAATAAAGAAATTTTGTGTGAAAGAAACTCTATATTTGCTTATGTCATTGTCCTTTATCCTTGTGTATGACAAGTAATCCTTGCTCCTTTTAACAGAGCATGGAAAAATTTACACCACCAACATTAAGAGGGATATATTTGTGTGTGTTTGTATGAAAGAAAGAAAAAGAAAGATCTCATTGTGACTGAAAAATGTCTTGAATTTTATCACAGCCAGAACAACCTCAGACTGTCCTTTCTGTCTCCGCTCATCCCTCAGTAGCCTTTGAAGTGCAAGTAGTATTATGTCTGAGAGATCTCCCCATTTGTTTTCCTCTGAAGTCTCCAGACCCCTCCTGTGATGCTTTCTGTAGAATTTACAAGGTGTGTAATTCAGCCTGTGTTGGTTTTCTAATCTTTTAAATTGCTGAGATCAAACACACACTCATGAGCATCTTGTTTGATTCACATGCTCTCTTTTGATAACAGCTGATCACAGAACTCTCAGTAAGAATCCTTGTGTGTGCTGGGTAACAGGTCGTAAACACCGTCATGTCATTTCACCCCATTTACAAATATTTTATCTCAGGAACCTTGATAAGGAAAAGCTCCTGTTTATTTAATGCCGAGGGATAATATAGACAAGATGTAACCTGTAATTAGAAAAGTTTTTCCTACACATTATCTTCTAAAGTGGAAAATAACTAAGTACATTTGCCTAAGTACAGTCAGTAGGAATTTTTACTTGAATGTTTCCATTTTATAACACTTTCTAATTCAATTTCACTAAATTTTAGAAGTAGTAACCTTGTATCCCACCATTTTTTGACTTAAGAGTTTTAGGAAGGCAAAGTGGTAGAATTCACTTAATTTATTCAATTTAATTGTAGAGAAGCCTGTAATCCCTCAACTGATCTACAGTATAAAACCATGAAATTGAGCCACATGGNAATTGTAGAGAAGCCTGTAATCCCTCAACTGATCTACAGTATAAAACCATGAAATTGAGCCACATGGTTGTCTCCATTTTTAGAGATCTTTTCAGTTTTGTACCAGAATTCAGAATTAATTTCATTAAATAGATAAAACGTTGTTTACACCATGTGATGTAAGTCCCTGTATGTCCAATGTTGGGGATTTTTATTCCTGATGCATTAACATACCAGATGTTNTGATGTAAGTCCCTGTATGTCCAATGTTGGGGATTTTTATTCCTGATGCATTAACATACCAGATGTTAATGCCACAATAATGAATATTCTGATAGGGACTATTACTATTACTTTGAATGTTTAAGTACATTCTACTACCATTATTTTTAAGTAAAACTGAGCAAATTATTTTATTCTGCAAGTTACATGAAGATTTTTGGGCTCTCCCACAGGACATAGTCTACATATTCAGATTCAGATTTTTATTTGTCATATGTAGGTTAACACAGGGTCAACGGTACAATGAAATGTGTTTCACGAGAGAAACNTTGTCATATGTAGGTTAACACAGGGTCAACGGTACAATGAAATGTGTTTCACGAGAGAAACGGGTCATCTTCAGAAGTAAAAAGATCATTGGTTACAATAAGAGCACTCATATAGGATAAAAAAAAAAGTAAAAATAAGAAAAGCGACAATAATGAGATAAAGTGGTAAAAATATGAAGAAGATGAGAAAAAAATCAAAATATCAAAATTATTATTAAAAATATCAGTTAGATACCAACATAGAACAATTTGGAAGTGCCATATCTACAGCTATGGGACAAATTGCCTAATATTAAAACCCACCATCACATTTCCATATTTCAAACACGTTTCAAGTGTGAGAATATCAATCAAGGAATCAAATAATCAAAGAGTAACACTGAAAAAGTCAGACTTTATACTTTTTATGTTTCCCATGCTCAATTCTTCGCTTTGCCATCAGTGCTGCTGTTACCAAAACCACGTCGCAGGGATGCAGCCAATCATAAAGCCAATTGGAAAGCTGAGATGGGAGGAGAAAAGGCCCAGGAGAGCCCGCAGGAGCTCGGAGCCGCTTTGCCTGCCTGGTCTGAGTGAAAGCTGCAGAGGAGGAGGAGGAGGAGGAGGAGGAGGAGGTGGCCGATGCATCCTGCAAACTGAGACAGAAGAAACTTTGTGTGGATCAGGGAACGCATTAAAAGAAACAGATGCGCAGACTGCGACGCTGCAACTGGCAAAATCCGCGGACTACAGACTGCATTTAAAACCGCTTTCTCATGCGTAAAAAGAAGCTGATTTTTTTTTTTTTTTTTTNTTTTTTTTTTTTTTTTTTTCCTCCTTGGACCAAGCCGAACTTTTTTGTGAGCTGAACTCGTAACTTCTATGACAAGTTTGAGTTTTAACTGTAAGAAGACGCTGAATTAAGGGGCTGAGGCGTTTTGATGCGTTTTTGGGAGGTTGTATGAAGGACGCTTGAAGTGAAGGAGGATTTGGGAGCCTGAAGACATGAATCCGTTTGTCATCTGCGCGCTTCTTCTGATAAAAGTAAGTGAGAATGACGCGTTTTCATAAATCAAACGCTTATAACCCACTGATTATTATTTTTTATTCCATTCATGACTTGCATGGCATGCCATTTTAAATTCAACCACTGAATCAACTTTTTATATGAATGACCCACAGAAACAGCACAGAGCCATTTATAGCGGTTTTGTTCTCTGTTATATGAATATGCTTGTTTTATTCTCAAACTTGGCAGATAACAGAGGGGGGGGGNAGGGGGGTGTCTTATTAGAAACCAGTTCTTTCTTTTATACTCTCCCACTGAAATCAAACTAAATGGATCCAATCAAATTTCCTTCAGTGACTCCTGTGGGTCCCTGAGCCCCAGTTTAAGAACCACTGCTTTATAGACATAAAGCCAGACTTAATATCTCTGGAATATGGCCCATACTGAACATCTCCCCAGATTGGTCACATGGGCTGTTGCAGACCTCCATGCTCTCAAAATATTTCAGTTTCTTTAATGTATTCAGCTCTGAAATTAAGTCATTTTTTGTTGTCCATCTGTATAACTAATTTTCCGGGCAGAATGAGGTAAAAAATAAAAATAAAAGTGGAACAATAAAGAAGAGGACAAATCTAAAACACATGGACACAATTTCTATCGCTTAAACTCCTACACAGTGATAAATGGTTTCTTTTATGACATTTTATAGTTGCAGAGGTGCGTGATAGTATTAAGTCAAGAAAAGTGTGAAAGAAGCTCCTGCCTCCTCAATTGCAGACAATAATTTGACACTCATCCACCTCCAAAAGCCCATGGGGCCTGTAGTCCTGTCTGGACACGCTCTGGAGAGGCAAAGCACTTCTACTAGATCAAAGCATTAAGATAAATATTCAACCATTAAAAAGATGTGTATCTCTGCCATTATAAAGCTGTCAGGCTTGCTTTCTCATTGAAATACAAGATGTCCTTTTATCATTTGCTGTGTAAAATATTCTGCATCTTTAGCCTAACTAGTTTTTAAATTTGACTTATTTCTATACAAAAATGATTGTCATTCCTTGCTGTATGTTTTAAATGTAATAGTAAATATGGCCTACTGTAACAGTTTGGAGCTCTTTCTTTCTGTCTGTAGTTCACTGTACTGTAAATGTTGCCACATTCATTGCTTACGGCAATTTCTGGTGAAAATGTGGCCTAGCTTTCAGTATAGCTGGGGTCTGGATATCCGGAGCAATGCAATTATCATCATTTTCTCCCAGTTTGTGGTGTGTGTGTGTGTGTGTGTGTGTGTGTGTGTGTGTGTGTGTGTGNTTTCTCCCAGTTTGTGGTGTGTGTGTGTGTGTGTGTGTGTGTGTGGGGAGGGAGAGGGGGTGCTACCACAGTAATTTGAATTTCCATTGAGTAGTTAAGCATTTTTGTGAGGGGGGGGAGACAGTTGAACATTAGAAGATACAGTAGATTCAAATAGTTAAAGGATCCACTGTGTACTGCATGATATAATTAAGCATACTTTAAGGATTATATATTTCTGCTTGGAAAAAAAGAGGAAAAACCTGTGTCCTTTTAACTTGCCTCTTATACTGCCTGTATGCTGATGACAGTAATCAGTGCAGATGGGAGTACAGGTTAGACAGCTTTCCCTCAGCTGAGGTCGCCATCTGTTGTCACCACAGCCACAGCATGAAGGAACTTTACTCAGACTGCACAGATAGAGAGAGAGAGAGTCCCATCCCATCCTTCTGTTTATTTACCGTTCAAACTGGAGAAACTCCAGCTGGCGCCCATACATCATGTCTGAAGTATCACCTCAAAAGGGCACAGAAACTGTTTCAGGCACATGAAGGCTGAGATGAGGTAGGTGCGTGTGTGTATGTGTGGGTGTGTGTGTGTGATCTGTGATGACTGAGTGACTCCGGCAGCCGTAGACTTGAGAGCCCCACTGAAAGCATTGCTCCTCGGTGGTCCCTCTGCTCTCACTAGGGAATCCCGTTAGATTGCAGCTCCTTACCTAAATGCAAAGAACAACTGCAGCCCCCTCAGAGTTTCTGCCCCAAAGGCAACAGATAAGATCTGAGTGTATGCTCTTTGGCACATGCACACTAAATTAATCATTGCTTGAAAACTAGTCACAATACCAAATTATGATGATGTAGGAACACCAAGAAATAAAATCAGCAGCATGAACTCATGTAAATTGAACTTCAGTGGGTAAGGATGCTTCTGATTTAGTACAACTAAAATTAATTAAGTTAAAACTACAAATCAAAAGTGATTAAGTACATTTATTTATTTGCTACTGAGTTGTTGATTTTGCCTTCCGTTATCACAAAACCTTAAAAACAATCCAAGTTAGAGCTGCTGTTAGAAACTGTAATTTGTTTAATACAAATATTTATTCTTTACAAGGAAGCGTGATTATCTTTTGGTTTGAAAATAGACTTGAAAATAAAAACCAAATGGGGTTATTATGTGTTCTTTCTTTTCTTTAATGTCATATGAAATTATACAATGCAAATGATCTTAATTCATTGCACATTAAGTGGAGCAAATATTATATAGTTATTAAAATATTTCTCATACTGCTAAACATTGATTGCTCATTGGCACCCACATATAGTACCATTACAACAACAAACTTTATTTATATAACAGTTTTCAGAACAAAGGTTACAAAGTGCTTTACACACGACACCATATATAAAAGACGAATAGACAAAAGATTAAAAACAACATGGATTGAAATTTAAACAAACAAAATCAATAAAAAATCATATATTTGAATTAAATTACATCTAATCCCACTCTTTTCCAGTGGGGCATGGACTAAATATTTCATTATCCATTGGGTGCCAGTGGGTGAAATGCCAGGCCTTGGGATAGGTTGTGTTCTGAGCTGAGTTGGGCCTCCAGTCAGGGTTAGGGAGCGACACCAGCCAAACTCAGACCAGGCTGTGTGAAATAACAGAAAGTCTAGTTTCAGATAAAAATAAAACAGCCCCTCTTCCACCAACAATTTATCAAACTATGAACTGAATTCTAACAAGTTTGCTTCATTTATTAAATGAAGTGGATAAACCAGAGTGAACCAGACGCCTTTCTGTTGCAAGTTCCTATGGTTCAAGTTTGGCCACAGTCTGCCAGCTCCAAACATCCTTGTGGTTACTGCTTGCTGGAACCTACAACCCTGTCACCCTAATACCTCTGATCTGGATTCTGTGGCTGCTGTTCAGATATCATCTGGCTCTGCTGTGAGCACGGCAGTAAAACTGGCTGTTGTTTTTGGAATGAGACAAGCTCTGTTTCAAAGCTGTTTCCCCTGTAGTATCAGCATGGTGGAAAGATTTTAG
Source organism: Lucifuga dentata (assembly GCA_014773175.1). Lineage (NCBI taxonomy): Eukaryota > Metazoa > Chordata > Actinopteri > Ophidiiformes > Bythitidae > Lucifuga > Lucifuga dentata. Next base: position 118,713 of record VXCM01000081.1, on the reverse strand, counting down.
CATTTTGCGACCTGGCGATGGTGTGTGTGTGTGCGTGTGTGTGTGTGTGTTTCTGATGGGCTTTTTTGTTAGAGGCTGTACAGGTTCACACATGTTGCCTGTATTCCTTGGCAGACTTCAGAGACAAAGAGAGACATCAGTGGGTTGTTTAGCTGTTACTTTTCCCCTTTGTAGGAGGTTAGTTGTTAGACATCTGTTTGCTCTTGTCAGCCCCCAGGCATAGAAGGCCAATCTCCCTGAAATGTCTGCGTGTTTAAGATGCCGTTGTTCAGAGCCTAGAGAAGGGGAGTAAGTGAAATACTGACCTTCATAGACACACCTGCAGGGCTTGGTGACTTCAAAAGCTCCTCTCGCCCAAACAGTCACTTGCATGCTGGGCAGCCTTGGTTAACTGACACCCTCGCCTGGGGCCGGAACGTCTCCTTTATATACCTCCCCCTCTTTTTCTGATGTCTGGAAACACACACGCACTGTACACAGACAGTGTCATTCACAGTGATTTGGAATGAGTGGGAGGGCGGAAGCTCTTTTTACTTCTTCCTTCCTTCTTTTCTCTGTGTGCTTTCCTTCACCCCTTAATATCTTATTCTTTCCATTGGACCAAAGCCATCTGATTAAAGCCAGCCACTCCTGTTAGGCACCAACCCTGCTGCACAAGCCTTTAGGAATGTCTGATCTATCCCTCATGTCATAACTCAAACTGGGCTCTCCATTACCCACTCCAGATAAGGCCTCTGAGCACTTAAAGGGTGAAAACTGAGGCAGATCTAAAGATAAAAAGGCAATTTTCAGTATGCCCACTTCCCTGGCTCTTCAGTAGCACAGGAGTGGGATGTGTGAGTTGCTTTACACATATGAAGGCAAAAACGTCCCAGTGCAAAGCAAAACCTTGTCTCTTAATTTCTTGATCAGCATAAAAAAACTTTTTAGATATGGCTTCAACATAACAGTATTGATCCAAAACAATTGCAATAAATTAAAACAATAAACACAGAAGTATCTTTTGTAACTGTCTTGGTGTTCATTTATGTAGGTTAACCTTGGAGATGCTTGTGCCAGTGGTCGATACACTGATTCGGGGCAGTGTTGCAGTCTGTGTCCTGCTGGTTTTGGAGTAGAGGTAGAGTGTGGGAAAGAGGACACCAAATGCACACCATGCCTGAAGGGTAAGTAATTATAATATAATCTTACTCCACTAATATAGAATATGTCATACCTGTCTTATCGTTATTCCTGTCATTGTCCAAAATGCTGGAACATGTCTCCCAACTTTGACGTTGATATTTGTGAGAGAAAATAAATATTGTATTCTGAATGTTGTAATCTGTTTCCCAGGAACCTTTTCCCGATCTGAAGGCCTCTCACTGTGCCAGGTCTGTGGCCCAGGAACCTTCTCCGAGGAGCTTAGTAGCACCAAACCCTGCCAGGTCTGTTCCCAGTGTGCCGACAATGAGGTGGAGATCCGAGCATGTCAGTCCAACTCTGACACTCTCTGCATGGGTGAGTTAGAGAGGAAGAAGAGAGACTGTAAATGAGATGCAAGAGGTGAGGAAGAACTGGAATGAAGGAAAATGCATGGGATTTTTTAAAACCATATGCAGGGGAAGATGGTAATAATGAAAGATTAAAAAGAAGAATGAGCCAGAAGGAGGGGGGACAGAGTGGAAGAGTCTGTGAGAAATCAACGGCATGTGGTCAACACCTGCATCCACACCTCATGTGAACACTCTGCAACACTCCAAACTGGGAAACACGAGTAGTGAAAATAGAGCCCATTTAACGGCTGTAGTCCAATTGGTATGAGCTTGATGGGTCTTTAGGCTAACTTCCCCCAGGAGCCAAAGGCCAAAGGAGGCAGCTGACCCTGACAACTAGTTACCTTGCTTCCAAACGGCTATGCTCAATCTCCAGGAGTAAGGTCATCTGTGCACATGGTGGGTCCACATGTCATGACCCTTTAACTCTTCAGAGGTCAACACAGTACCTTGAAGTGTTTGATTCTAAAATAGGCAGACCATAGGAGGTAGAACAAGATTGAAAGCAGGGGCAGTGGAAGGTTTCCACTCCCCAGGGAATCTGAATGACTGAGGCAATCTTTACAGGCTTCTGTGGAATTATTTTCTGACCATAATGTTTGCAATCCAAATGTGTCATGATATGCACGTGTGAATAATATGCACCAGCACTGTCCCTGACATGCCTCCCTTTGTCATTTTTAACAGATAAGAAGCTGCACATCCTGTCTCGTCCCTCTGGGTCTGATGGAGAGGTGGAGGAGGAAGGGGATTCCAGTCCGGCCCCTGGAACTCCCAAATATACCCCCCAGGATGAGGGNGGAGGAGGAAGGGGATTCCAGTCCGGCCCCTGGAACTCCCAAATATACCCCCCAGGATGAGGGTGGCAGTAGTAACATTCTGGCCTATGTGTCTGTTCTGGCTGCTGTGGTGCTTGGTCTGCTTCTCTATGTTGCTTATAAATGGTAAGTTCTAGAAAAAATCGTAGTCCTAAAAGGGGTGTAAGCTTGATTATAAACTAATGGCACTCATTCCACTTGCAGCTGTGTGATTTGACTTGCAGATGTTTTAAAAAGGTCTAAATGAACACAAACTGTTGGTATCATTAATGAAGACTTGTTCTGACTTGTTTCTGTTGTTTTTGCCAGAAGATTAAAAAAAAATTCACCGTGAGTAGTTTAGCTGACATAGTTTAGCTGATGTTTCCCTCTGCTTCTCTCAGTTGGGCATCATGTAAACAGAAGAAAGCTCTCTCCAAAGCCCGTGCTGCTGAGCTGGGAACATCTCCAGAGGGAGAAAAACTCCAAAGTGACAGTGGTGTTTTTCTGGACTCTCATAGCCTGCAGGACAGTCAGCTCAGCAAAGGTGTGGAAGACATAGAATCTTTGAAGCTATGATTAAACACCAAACATTACTAAAACTCCAGATTTTGAGGCTTCAAAGGCAAAAGTCAAAAAGTGAGTGAAAGCTTAATTTTTCTATTCATGCTTTCACAGGTACTAAGAGGGACAGCAAGCAAGACAACCGTCTGTACATCAATCTTGCCCCCCATAGACAGGAAGAGGTAGAACGCCTCCTGCAGGAGGGAGGGGGCAGGGGCTGGAGGCAGCTGGGTGCAGTACTGGGCTATGAGCCCGAACAGCTGGACCTGTTTGGGCGTGGCGAAGCTCCTGCTCACACTCTTCTCTCCAACTGGGCCCAGAAAGAAGGCTCCACTCTGGGGCTGCTGTGCACTGCACTAGCCCGAGTCGAGAGGCCTGATGTGGCAACAGTTCTTACCTGCCCTACACAGGGTGTTTCTGTGGTCTGAGAGCTCCTCAGCTGCATGAATAAGACTATCAGACTAAAGACAAGAAAGGGAAAACACCCAACTTCCATTGGAATGATCAGGGAGGTACTCTGAAATCAACACCTCTGCCACTTTTGGAGGTGGATGGCCACTGATGGTTCTAATTGCTTTGCAGGACTCCTCTGTTTCACTGAATAAAAGTATTTTCTAGTCGCTTTAGACAAAATCATCATGTACTGGGAGAAAAAAGTCAGAAAGCTTCCAAGTCGCAGTTTATCACTGCCCAAATTGGCATAGGGGAAATAAAACTCTCCATTTCTGGCTAAGCTTCAAAACCTTGTTCAGTGGAAACCTGTGTGAAATCTGGCCCAAGCTGCATCTTTATACAGTATGCAGTGCTCTTACTCTCAACTAAATTACACTACAATCATGCATTTACAGACATTTATATCAACACACAAATCTGATTAGAAACCATGTTAAAGCAGGAAATACAATTGTATTTACATTTTTTACAAGTTTAGTTCATGTCATTTGGTCAATGATCACATTTACTTCCTGTACCCTAAAGTTAGCCTGTTGCATGCCATTTTAAACAAATATGGATTTAGAATAGATCAAGTTTTTATTCTCCCTAGAAATGTTTTATTTATGACTCACAGCTTTGGACAACTTTTTAATTGCAGTTTTCAATGTGAGGTGGCTTTCTGTATTTGAAATCATCTCTGTGTACTTGTGCACTAAAAGACTTAAAGACAGATTTCTTAAGCAGAAATTGGGTTATTCTTAATTCCTTAGGATAAACAAGGATTTTTGTTGGCATGAATGTTTCTGAAATCAAATTACTGTAGAAAGTGGAGAATGATGAGAGTACTACAGTGTGTAGTAATCTATGATAACATCCTCTGAATTGTCCCGATGATGTTGTCGAACACTTTATCTAATGTGTAGATGGATTTTTAGGCTGTTCTGATTTCTTTTTTCTGTTGCAGCCACTCAGTAGCCTCAAGGCCTTGGTCTTTATTTACACACCATTGATGTTCTTGACCTCATCAAAGGAGATGGACAAAGAGGATTCTCTAGAATAAAAACATAACTTTCTTAGCTCTTCTTAATAATCACTGATATGATTGTAAATAGTTAAAATATAGATTTGTTTTGAGAGTCATGGCTCAAAGTGAGAATATTTTATGAACATTTATGAAGACAGAAATGAATCTGTACTGTTAACAAATTAACACATTTTCATAATACACAGATCTACATTTTTCACATCCACACAATACATAAAGCTTTCGTCTGGCTCAGAGGGCCAAAGACATTGCAAGGTCAATGCTTATTTCCCATTTACGTCCTTGCTTTTGTATTTATAGTGCCCTCCACATTAGCAACCTTGGTAAATAAAAGCAAAATGGGCTGTGAAAAAAAAATCTGTATTGTTTATCTTCTTGATCTTTCATTCAAATTGTCAACAAAAATATAACCTTTTAATCAAAGAAAAACAACTGAATGGAAAAAGACACTGTTATCATGAAACAAATATTTTTCTCAGTTGGCCTGGTGGCATCTGACCGTAGTTTTGGAGACTTTGTGACCACAACACCCAAATAACACCTGCAATTCTCTAGCTGTGATCCCTGGAGATTCTTTGACCACTCAAACCCTCCTCCTCACTGTACATGGGGCCAATACAGACATATGTCCTCTTCCAGGCTGATTGAGAATTTGTTTCATGATAACAATTTATTTTTCTTTCAATTATTTTACATTAACTAAAATGTTAGATTTTTGTTAATATTTTGAATGAAGGACCAAGAGGATAAACATTTTGTTCAGTCCATTTTACTTTTATTTACCAAGGTTGCCAATAAAAGTGGAGGATTGTATTAAAAAGCCATTTCAAGCCTAAAATTAAAGGGTTCAAATGAGTTGATCAATATTTTTTAATGCCACCTATGTATAGTTTTGAATATATTACCTAATGTTTTTGTAAGATTTTATTTCATTTAATAAATAACTTCTAAAAACAAAAAAAATCACAGTTGTCTTTAAACATAACAAAGATTCAATCCTAAATCTGTCTATAAATTTGTTTAACTTTGTTATGCTTTAATTGGTTGTATTATTTATATTAAAATGAAAAAACAGCCACAGTATTTTATTACTGAAGGTTTTATTTATTTGGAAGTGTTGTATTTCTCATATCCTCATCATGAAATATCAGTGCTGTAATTTGATTGGAGGTGGATAACTTTGTAGCTACGGCAACGCATATTAAAGAATATTAGTTTTAGAAAAAATGGCCATCTAACATTAATGAAATTACGAGAATTATTGTTTCTGAATGGCCTAAAGCCAGAGTTCAGAGAGATGTCTTTCACAGTAAAATATAAATTGATGGATTACACAATGAGGAAGTTTGTCTGTACTTGGAATATTCTACCACTTAAAGAGGGATTTAGTGTATAAGAACACTTCCTATTCAAATTCCTAAGGAAAATCAGTTAGAAGGCATTTAATTCAATGGTTAAGGGTAAAAATCAAATAATAACTTCATCTAAATATCCTGGATGAAAAGTTTCTTCACTCTCTCTGAGGCATAATCTGATTTCAGCTCCCCCTCTGCTCCAAACTGAAATCTGTTAATGATCTCTTTGCCTTCAGTTGTAAGTGGGAGCAGGCATCTTGCATGGCCTAGGGGAACGTTACATGCCATCACACTCTCCAGACGGGACTGCTTAACTGCGGTCTGGAGCACATAGGCACGGGGCTACGGAATTCACTGGAAGGGGGTTGGGACAGAGGGGAGGGGAAGCACAGCTGCTCCTCTCCACTCGTCACAGGCCTCCATACTTTGAGTGAGCCGAACGTCTCTAATGAAAGCAGTCGATCACTTTGATTCCCTTTACTGGGGCCAAACATCTGGCACAACGCTATGTGCTATAGTGGCAGTCGTACCACTTGCGCTGCTTATTAGAGGACAGAGCCAAGCTAAACTGGGACTGGGTGTGCACTTAGCAGTTAATCATGTATCAGAGGTCAAAGACAATCAACTCCTAAGTGAACTCAATTCAACTATGCCATGGGCAAAAGATACCATTTAAAAAAAAGTTTATTATCTTTTAAAATGTTTGTACACTCGGTATGACAATGTGCTTACACAATACTTACAGAAGAGTAGGGTGAATCTTTTTTTTTTTTTACATAGAAAAAAATTATAATAAACAAAAAACACATGAAAATAACCCCTACCACTGAAATAAAATAGCGGGCTGTGAGTCAGTGGAGTCCTAAGTTTGACTGACTGATACGGAACTGCAACAGGAGGGTTGAGCTGGTGAGACTAGGTGGACTCACGGTACCCCCTGACCCTACTCTCCTGCATACAGCTTTGGTAATATTACACATATTTACACTTTCAATTATGAAATGATAGTCCCTATACAAACTGTTTGCTCATTTAAACATTCCTCAAACTATTATCCAATATATTCACATATAAACCAATGTACATATGTTGGAACATTGTTCAATCCAATTAAATGGGCTGTGATTTAATGAACTGGTAACCTAATGCTAACGGAACTACCTTGACACCAGCAAAAATCTTGGAAGTTAATAAGTGAGTTTGCAGAGAAAAACAGGCCTAAGTGTCTCTGAAGTCTGACTAGGACTTACTGTGGTAAAAAGAGTCATAACACGCAAGATGTTAAACTGTTAAAACTGTAATGCTACACAACCTTCACCTTCATCATGATTCCTGTAAGAAGGGAACAAACTGCGAGAAGGGTTGAAAGAAGGGTTGAACAGGATATCTGGAAAACTGATAAACAGCTATAACTGCACGTTAAACACAACACTCAAACCCTGCTCCCCTTATTATACATAAATTAATAAAAGACATGGAAATATGGATTATTAACCCAGCTGTCAACTTGCTTTTTGTTGGCTGATCCCTATGTGTACATATTGTAAGGAAAATTTCATCCCAATGAGGACGTATTACTTGGAGTGGGAGACCTGGAAAAAGTAGAATTTCCATAAGGATACCATCCTCACCTCAGCCTACATCATGCATTCATAAAACAACGGAGGTTCCAAAATCTCATGGTTAGAAGGCAGGCTTTGAATGGAAGCTTGGACCTTCACAGCCCAGTTAAAAGCAGCACCAGATACAGTGTCAGTGGCAGGGGGTTGAAGTGTGCACAGAAAAAAAACATTCTATGGAGAACAGGGGAAAAAGAATGACTGGACTGTCCTGTAACTGATCCATCTTTAACAGTGGAACGCATCAAAGAATCTCTGAAAAAGAAAATTCAATCCTTTAAAAAATATCTTCAGTGTAGGGGTACAAGAGTTTAAAAAGTGGAATTGAGGTGATCATTTTGCAAACATTTAATAGCCACAAATGGAAAAATGCTTAAAAAAAAAAAAAAAATTATAATAATACAAAAAAATCAAACAGTCATCGAAAACATTAGTCTCTGTAGCACCCCTCAGTGTCAGTCTTTGAGAACAATGCACCTGAAGGATCAGGTCATTTTGCGACACTCGAGTCTTGAGACAGTCTTTAGAGTAGGGCCCCTCTGCAAACCATGGGGCCAGGAGAGCTTCCTGGGCAGCAGTGCATTCTTAGTTTTAAATATATATACGAAACTATGTCACGGTTCAGGCTGGCCAGTTCATACATGAAGGAGTGAATGGAAAGGCAAATCTGTGCTTCTCCTGTGTTCGCCCAGACCAAGCAGTTAATACACCTCTGTGTCCTCCTTGGGCTTGTACACGGAGCCAAATCTCTGCATGTACTTCTTGATGTACTCCTTTGTCTTGTGCTTCACATTCTCATTACACTCAAGGTCCTCTGGATTGTTGCAAGCTTTCAACTCCTTGTTCATGACACCGTGAGTTAGCTGGTAGAATTGGAAAAGATGAGCAAAAAGTTAGATATTTTCTTTTTTTTTTTTTTTTTTNTTTTTTTTTTTTTTTTTTTGTCAACAGACTACACTAACTGATATACCGGTAATTACAATGTAGTCAAGTAGTTAATTTTTTTTCTTTTTCTGTTAGTGACTTTGTGCTTTATAATCTGACAATAAAACTCAAGCTCTAAATGAGTGAAGCCAAACATCGTCTTTCTGTTTATTGTGCCAGTGTGCTCAGAGTCCTGGTATGTCCAAGTGACACTCAATATTAACCACTCCCCACAGAGACAAACCCTGCACCCACCAGGAACCATGGAACAAAGAAAGCTGTCCTTTGGACAGCTTTCTTTGGAAGTTTGAAGTTTGTTAGCTGGAAAACACTTTTAGACAGTAATGAGTAAAACAAAAGACAGGGAGGTGAACAGATTACATGTACAATGTTTTGAGTCTCCTCCAGAAGCAGAATACAAAAACATTACTTCGCTGAAGAAAGAAATCGTGGGAGCTCAACTTTTTAGTCCTGGTTCGAGGCCAACTTTAAAAACGTTCCCAGTTACAAGCTGACCAATACTTTTACTGTCCTCTGACCACTTAGAGGACAAGAAAGGTTGAAAGCTTCCCAACGTGAATGGACATTCAAATAGTACATGTAAATACCCTGTTGTTTAATAAATGGTTATCAGTAACAATTACCTTTCTAGCCAGGTGTTTGAAGTCATCTGTGTTGCTGATGCGTCCAAGTTTGCAATCCGGCTTTCGATAAGGGTTCAGACATTGCACTATGAACTGGGACATCTGAGTAGGAAGAAATTTAAAGACTGTGTTAGACTGTCAGACTCGCACAGTTGCACAACTATTAACAGAATAAGGGTGAAGACATTTTGACAGATCAAAACATCTCAAGTCAGAACAAAGGACAGGGAACATTGTTTGCAGAGACTCACCTCTTTCCTAAATGTCTCTTTACTCTTTTTAGCCAATTCACTGGATGTATCTGCTTCAGCTGTCTTAGTGGAAAACTGTAAAAAGCAAAACAAAACAACAAAACAGATCATTAAAATACTTGTTTCTTTGTAGTCGCAACACTGTCACAAACTAACTCCATCAAATTCGAATTCCTTGGACATTTTGTCAGCTCTAGTGGAAGACAGCTTTAGCTCGTCATGTTGACAAAATCCAGCATCTCCAGTGATGTTCCACAATTAAAAATGAGAGTGAGGATGTTTCGGCATTTTGGTTCTATCAAACATGGTCACAGAACAGCACCTATAAAGGTCAGTGGGAGTAACAAACAGCACCTGCTCACCATCTCCTCTGCAGGAGCCACACAAAGCAGGGATATCCTGCCAGGACGTGCTCTCTGTGGCCCCAGCCTTCAACAACAAAGGCAAGAAAGCAACAGCTGACAAGCTATGCCCATAACAAAGTGGTGAGGATCAAAGACAGACACAAAGGATTCACACACAGATCTCCATGCTCCCTGAGGGCCACTATGCCCACTGAATGTGGGCAGTGCCAGGGACAGAAACGCAGAAACAGGGAAATAGAACACTTTACAAGTGGAAAATATGGAGCACAATTTCAAGACCTTGTCATGGACACAACCGCTATCTAAACACATACTGGGAAAAAATTTGCGACCTTGTAGCATTTCTTTGTGGTAAATGTCCCATGACAAACAAGGATCTCTTCATCTCAGCTCTGATGCATGCATTCTCAGCTATGTTACATTTTTTTGAGAGACAAAGGCGACACTTGCATAGTTGACTATAACACCAGAAACCACATATAAACGAATGCAAGGTCTCCCAGATGGTTTCCATTCTCCTCAAAGGCAGGATAAAAATGAAGAGGGAAAACAAACGAGGCAGAGGAAGAGAAGAGGAGATGAGCTGAGCCACCCCTCCCCTGATGGGCCTTGAGGCTAATGGACAGACAGCTGCGGNGGGGGGGGGGGGGGGGGGGGGGTGAGTGGATTCTCTCATCAAATCTTTGTCTCCATGTAGATTTTGATGAAGCCATTTTACAAGAAGGATGAGCTGTCAGCTATGTCATAATAATGCCAGAAAATGGTATCATGGTGACAGTTTTTCTTTTTTTTTTTCTAGAGACCTTGGTCACAGCTGAAAGCAATCACTGGTGCAGCATCTTCAGTTATGTCCTGGAACAAACACTACAATCATGTTCCGCATTCAAGCACACAAACATTCTGGGAACCGAATGAAAAAGTGAACAGGATTACGCGCTCTTGTCAAATGAGGAAAAATGGTTTTCATTTCAATTTTGGTACTTTATAAAATGATCACTCTAAAAGCTTACCTTGGAAGGGTTCTCATCATAGGTGGGTGTTCCCAGGTCCATCTCAGATTCGTGGTCCACACTAGTATTATCACTGTTCCCTTCCCAAGTTGGAGGGTCCCACTGTGTTTGTCTGACATGCAAAGAGAAAGAGTGGAAGATAGACATGTGCAGAGCCGCTCCAGATACTCAAAACACGTGTTGACACAATACCAACCTTGTGGCAATGTGGTAGTAGTAGATCTTGCCTTCAGGGTCTCGAGCCACTTTCCAGTTGGGAGGTAAGACAATGGTTTTGGGTTTGGGGGGAGATGGAGGAGGAAGATCTATCACATTATTGGGTACAATCATTTCCTGGTGAGAAGAAAAAATAATAATAATAAAAAAAGAGCAATCAGTAGTGAATCAATTTGGCTTCAATTCAAAGTGGGTTTTTTTGCTAGGAGAAAGAACCCACAATTCACTTACTCTGCATGTCTGATGATTTCTGTTTTAAATGGCCTTTTACAAGCCTATTTCTTAGTTTTAGCTATCCTGAATCACTTCTTAAATGCCAATCTGTCAGTGTGTAAGGCAGGTCTTGGACCCAGACAGACCTAGGATGTATCATTATTTGTATTCCTGTATGTCACCCCCTTGTGGTCGCACTGAGGTAAAGGTTGTCTTTAAACCTAAGCCCCTTTCAGATATGGAATCTGTTAAATTGCTGCCATCACCTATTTGTTAAAGTAGTGGCTTTTTGCAATTCAAACATAGGTCCCCTTTATGGCAGTGCTCGAATAGGTTCAAATATGCTCTGACTTTTATGGATAGAGGTGCAATTCTCACGATATTTGGCATCTGCCAGGTGAGAATCTGTAACACAGGAAGTTAACTATAATACACGAAGCAAGAGGCTCTCACACTGCCATTTAGCCAACTGCTTATCTTGTCTTTGGCGTGGATGGAGAGCAGCTCTCTCATTTCTGCATCAGACCAATTTCCAGCCATTTTATCCTTCATAAAAGATATGTTCAGTGAAAGTCTGCTAGCCCAAAATGAACTCCGTGATCTAGGTGTAGATCTTAAAGCGCCACTTCCCAGTCTCGGTGATTGGTCTGCATGTTACACACGAAAATATCCAAAATCAGAGCGCAGTAATTTTGTGTGTGCCTCTGCTTGTCATGTGACTGCATTTATTCACCCTTGTGCTGTGAAGGAAATGTCCTTTTTAAACATGAGGCTGAAGTGTTAAACTGCCAGCAATTTAATATAATGGGGTGAATGTCTGAAAGGGGCTTAACAGAACACTACACTGTTGAAAGTCTTAGAAGACTGCACTTAACAAGGACCTTAATTTCCAAAACTTTTAATAGCACCCTCTTGGCAACAAGTATGCATGAATTAAAACTAACATTGCCTTTTTTTCCCTAAGTGATAATCAACTGATTTAAAGACCATCTCATGGGGCCTAAAACATGTTCACTTATCTGACAGAGGTTAGGAGCAGATTCTGCTTTACTCCATAAGCTTCAGATACGGAATGGTGCGTATATGTGTTACCTGCTGAACAGTTTGGGATGTAACAATGGTGGTGACGGTGCCTCCCTGTTGCACCACAACTCCCTGCTGATGGCCAGTATACACAGGCTGGTAGCTGGCAGTGGGCTCAGTGTAAGCCTTCCGAAAGACAAAGTACAATCCAGGTCAGAAGGCAGTCTACAATTCTAGTCATTATTATTACTACTATTATCATTACTGTTATTATTATTATTGTTATTATACACTGCATCATGTTGATTGTTCAGTGTAGGGTTGCACATGCAATAAACTTTGTAAATTAAAAATGAATGAGTATTCTTCAACATCTCATAAATAATGCAGCACTGTGGTTTTTTTCTTTTTTAACCCTGACATGACATAGCCTGTATTTTTGTTATAATGTAAACCACAGATTTTGCTTTAAGTTATACTTTGGAATGGTAAAATATGATATTTGCCATACTTTGCCATTTCAAACTTACAAAACACTTCACACTTTCATTACATTGAATTTTAAATGAAAGCAGAAAGTAAAGATGTATTCCTGTGCTCGTGATTTTTGCTGTATTGAATGAGCAGTAGATTTACAACACTCTACACAGGGAAGTACAGACATAAAGCAGCAAATGTCTGAGCAGGGTAATGGCAGAGCTCTACCTGTATTACAGGAGTGCTGGCCTGAGGGTAGGCGGTGGGGATGCTGTAGATAGCTTGGCACGGCTGGCCTTGGTAGTAGATGGCTGTCTGTGTCTGAGGGGCTGGGGCTGTGGCATACTGCTGTGCCGGCTGGGTCTGCACAGTCACTGTCTGCTGAGTGGTGGGGTCCCACAGAGTGGTGTAACCCTGCTGACCCTGTACCTGAGGGGCTGTATGAGCAGATACAGACAGCACAGCTACTCCTGCATCCTGGGCTGCTACAGTTGGTTGGGCATACTGCTGGGGAGTGCCAGTGGCAAGTTCTAGAGGGTTTGTGGCAATGTGCTGAGAGAGACTAAAGCCTGGAGTGGCCTGGGTTGTAGAGGATGGCGAGGGCAGTCCCAGCTCTGAGATAAGACGCTGGGGGGTAGTCTGTTCATAATTTAAAGTGGGATCAACTGCAGGAGTTGGGAGCAGTACTTTGCCTGCATTGGGGTTGGTGGGGTCCACAAAGGTCTGGATGGGATATCCAGGAGGGTAGGTAATAAAGCCAGGGCTGGAGGCATAGGCCAGATTAGGGTCATAAACCATAGTTTGGAGCTGCTGCTGTTGAAGCTGCTGTTGTTTCTGGGCTTCCCGTTGAGCCACCTCCTGCTCAAACAGCTTTCTGCGTTCCTCTGTGGAAAGCTTGTTGCGTTCTTTGCCACCAACCACTCTTGGTGTCTTGTTGTTGCTAGATAGGTCGAATCTTAAAAGTTCAAAGAAAGAGATGTTGGTTGAATGGCAAAGACATGTAGCTGTACACAGGTATACAATGTTATGTTGGAAGGAAACAATGTCCAAATTTCCTCAACAATAGCAGTCCTTACCGTTCCTCTGTGCGCCGGCTGCTCCTCTCATAGGATGAAGGTGGTGGAGAAGTGGAGCGTTTCCTTCTTCGTTCAGTGCTGCGTGGAGTTCGATCACGATCACGGTCCCGGTCCCTGTCCCTGTCTCTATCTCTGTCTCTGTCTCTGTCTCTGTCTCTGTCTCTGTCTCTGTCCCAGTCCCGGTCCCGGTCTCGGTCTCTATNTCTCTGTCTCTGTCTCTGTCTCTGTCTCTGTCTCTGTCCCAGTCCCGGTCCCGGTCTCGGTCTCTATCATGATCTCTGTCTCGGTCTCTGTCACGCTCCCTCTCCTTCTCTCTCTCTCTTTCACGCTCTCGGCTACCAGAAGTAGTTCGTGGTGTCAAAGCTGTGTCGCGATCTCGGCTGCGATCTGTGTTGAGACAATAGAATTAGTCAAAACCACATTGCTACATTTTTAAGCCAAAATAAACATCAAAATACAGTTACCATTTGAGTCCTTTTCCACCTGACTCTTCTTTGGTATTCTGTATACCTCCTGAAAGGACAGGCATAACTTTGGTTCAAACTTCAGAATAAACCTGTTACATTTATATAGATGTTGGACAATGTCTGCATTTAACAACTGACCGTCTTTACTGGTCCTTACCTTTAGATCCTTCCAGCTTTCTAAAAGCCTGGCAGCCATGCCACTAATGTCCAAAGCACTGACTTGGGGCTCCTGACTCCTCTCACTCTCCACATCAGAGACACCCTCCTCATCATCCTGAGAAGGAGTTCCTATCATTGATGGATCCACAGGGGCCACTGTAGCCTCAGAGGGTATTTTGGCGTCTGTGGTCTCAGAGCTAGGGGAGGCATCAGTGGTAGATTCACCAGTTTGTTGCTCCTCATTGTCAGGAGATTTCTCTTCCTCTTTTGTCTCTTCTTGGGCTTCTACATGCTCTGAAGGCTCTTCAGACAGAAGATCAACAACTTCCATTTTGGAGGGCTGATTTTCTGGCTTTTGAACTTTAATGATGGACTCCTCACCTTCCAATTCTCCTTCTCCTATCTGGCTGCTCTGCTGTTCCCCACTCTCCTGTTCTTCAGTCGTCTCCTTTGGCGCTTCAGATTTATCCTTCGGACCCTCACTTGTGTCTTCTTCTAATTTAATGTCCTTCCTCTCCATCTCCAACTCCCCCATTTTGTCTTTTACCTCCTCAGTTTGACTTGAACTCATTTCTGCCTCTTCCTGTTTTTCTCCTTTAAATTCTTTTACTGACTCTTCTGTTGGTTCCTTTGCTGGAGTTACAACTTCATCCACAGGGTCTTCCTTCACCTGCTTGCCATCAGGAAGCCCTGCATTTGAGGATGCATCTTCTTCCTCATCATCTTCCTCCTCTTCCTCCTCCTTCCCATCAGATGCTTTGCTGGTATCTGAGAGTGCACTGTCTAGACTGTTTTCACTGATGATTTTAAGGCGACGGTAGACAGCAGGTTTGGGGGTGTCACTATCCAGTTCTGGTCCCAGTTTGCTGGAGGAGCCATCAGGGGTATTGAGGGGAGTTTGAGCACGGGACGTGTTCTCACTGGAATAACCATCCATCTCAGCAGGCTGCGGGAGAGTTTTTGTCTGGGCCCATCGCTGAATGAAGGTCAGAACTCTGCTCTCCTCCAACATGTTTTTAGTAGAGATAGGTAGTACAGCTAAGGTCTTCATAATCTGTAAACAGAATATCATGTCATTGGTGATTAAACAGTAGATGGTTGTTTATATAAAGACTCTGTGGAAGTCAACATTCTTTAAGATAATGTGAACAGACCTAAACATTTTAATGTAAAAATCAATAACAAATATCACCTCTAGCTGTAGTTTGATGTTATTGGCGCTGCTGCCCTTAGCTTCAGAAAGCTCCACCATGAAGATCCACAGCAAAGACAAACCATGATGGTCTAGGAACTGCTTCAGACATGATGGATTCTGAGTATCCTGTAGAAAACAATAATAATGTATTACCGACTCTAATTTCCAATACCAATAAGTATCTGTTCAGCTAGCCAAATCGCATCACGAAAATAGACAAACTGTTTGTTCAGGCTAGGCATGAAAAAATTAGATCATACGTGAATGAGTTTGAGACAGATGAGTTTCTGCTCCATGGTTTCCACTCTGACCATCAGTCTGCAGAGAGACACCACCTGTTTCTCATCATACAGGCCTTCTCCATTTTCCAGTAATGCTTCCAGTTCTTCATCAACCTGAGGATGGACAATGAGATGTTATACCTACAGTGTTCCATTGTGACACTGGAGTGGAACCACTTTGGCCTGTAGTTGTAAAACAGTAGCAACATCACTATGGAAAAAAGATTTAAACTGAAAAACTGAAGCTTCTAGTAATCTGTTTCCGTAAAATGGTATGGCACAGAATTAGTCACTATCATCATGTTAACTCTGGCAGTGAGTAAGAATAATGTATATATAAAATATGACTAAATCAGTCTAAATCCAATCATAATCAGAAAACTATCAAATACATCTCAAAGAAATGCCAGAAAGACAGAGTTTCAACTTTGTCTGAAAAAACTGACCGTGGTGAGAGCGTTCTTTCGATTGCGGTCTTTCTTCATCTTCCCTCCAGCTGCTCTGACGCTGACTCTGTTCTCCCCACCCAGGAAGCCTCGGCAACTGAGGGCTCCGCAGAAGCATTTCTGTGCTTCTTTACTGGAGGTAAAATCAAACAGAGTTGAAAACCACTAGTTGAAAGGTTTAATAACCATTTCTTTAAAGCATATCACTTTATGTTAGTTTGTTGTTTCAAGCAAAACAAGGTGGGTAAAGACACCAACCCATATCTCTGGAACTGGTAATCAAATGTCAGTTCAGTTCCTGCAGTGACTGCCTTGGTGGTGAAGAACCCAACTCTAAGTTGGCCGTTTACAGTCCACTGAAATAGGATTTAAAAAAACAATCTCATCATGTAAGTCAGTATTCAATGAGGTGAACTGAGCTGGAATTGCTGAAAGGCTCTTTCTCTTTTTTCCACTGTACCTTTTGGGTCTCACAATTAGGCTCACAGCTGTGGTTCATGAATCGAGAGCAATTACCCTTCAGCGTTGCATCAATGATCTGCAGAGACATAATGACAAGTTTGTTTTTTTTTGTCAACTATTTTACTCAGATTGCTAATTCTATTCATTTGTAATGCCTCATATCAACACTTACCTCGTTATTCTTCAGAGCCATGAAATAATAATGGATGTTCTTATTGCGAGCATATTCTTTGACCCTTGTTTTGAACTCCTTGTGGTCCAACACTTCGCCACAGTATTCCAGTACAAAGGTGTTTCTGTGATCGATATAACAAGTAAGTGAATTATTTGTGAAAATAATCCTGTGTATTTTTCACCTTTAACATGTGTTTTACATGAATAACTGACTCAAATATGAAGGGTTTCATACCACATAAACATTTTTGTCATAATTTTAACCATACAGTTTTTTAATGAGCGTTCCAAAAAATGTGGATGATATTCCTACTAACTACTTTTTGAGAAAAAGTAGTCTATAGATATCTATAGATGAGTTATAACTATGATTCTAAATTATAATTTGGTTTATTTTATTATTAGAAGCTTAGGCCTCAGTCAAATTGTGTATATTTTGTTTTGGAACTTTTGATGAGATGCCATTAAAGAGTGTTCATTCAACTCCTCAGGTAATTGCTGGGGTTTTTGTTTGTGATGTTGTTATATTAGATTACATTATGATGTAAAATGTTCCTGTTATTTTGTCCAACCCTGTAGCATCAGTTATTGGAAACTTTTAAGAGGCTTACGGAGGCAAGTCTTTAGCTGCTCGTAGTCCCCAGCCCTTGTCTTCTGTGAGGATAACCTCAAAGTGTGCATGCTGTTTCATCTGAAACCGTCGATTAGAACAATAGATCCCATTCAGGCATCGTGATGAGCTAGGGAGAAAAAGATAAAATCACAAAATGACCTGTGATGTCAGCTTATGTTGCTGAAGAGGTTCCTCTACAATTTTTATGCAAAATTCTACTTTTTTTGTTTCCACCAGACTTAAATTTCTTAACAGGATCTGAAGAAGTGGGATGTTGTGGAAACAAAATGGCATTTTTTAAAAGTAATTGTGCACTTTGTAATCCTTTCAACACTTATAAATCAACATATTGCCTTTTTATTTTGAGCTTCCCAACCCTATTAAGGAACCTTGCAAATTGTTTCATTCAGTAGAGTTAATATTACAAGTCCAATGTTCTTTCACGAATGAAATTAAGTTCTTTCATGCTGCATCATGCTTACCACTCAATCATCAGCAGCCGGTTTAAACAGTCTTCCCCACATGCTAATACTCCCCGAGACCGCTCCTCTCTGGGCAGCAATGCACACTCACACTGCATCCTCTTGATATCTCGATGAGACTTGCTCTTTTTTCTGTAAATAAGATTTGAAAGCTTTCAAAAATTAAGCCTGACAATATTATTAGAAAATGTGGTTAAAAACAAAAATGTGTGTTTTGTTAACAATGCTAGACAACATCTTACCTCTCAGTCAGATACAAATTCTCCTCAATCAAATCAAAATAGGGAGGCATCTTCTTAGCCCTGGACAGTTCCTTCCATTTACTAGCATCCTGAAAGTCCTGCAGGGTGAGTAATGGGCGGCATACCTCAGCTTTAACAGCTGTTTCCTTAGAAACATCAGTTTCTCCTTGACGTTCCCTTTTACCCGCAGGTCCAGGTTCTGCCTCATTGTCTGAATCCGACTCAATCTCTGGACGCCTTTTCTTAGGTGGCCCCCTACCTCTGTGGGGCCTAAGGTTGTCGTCTCTTGGGGGATCAGCCATGGCAGATCCTTCAGTGGCAGAGCCCCTGCTGTTGCTGCTGATTTCATGACCTTGCACAAAGCTTGATGGTCCTGGAGTGATCCCACAATGGTCATCATGGTCATTGGTGAGAGAGTCAGGATGGATTTCACCTGCAGGATCCTGATAGTGTTCAAGGTCATGGAGGTATGGTTTTCTGCTAGTCTGAACAACTGGGGGGTTGTGGTTCCAGGGAGTATCACTCTGCCTGTGCTCCTGTCCCATGGGAGAGATTCCTGACAGTTTAGGGTTCAGTAACTGTGGCCCATGACTACTGTCAGGCTGTTGGTATGTACTGCTGGGCTGCTCTTGTTGTGAAAAATCCCAACCAAGGCTGAATCCATTCTTATCGCTGATATTGTCTGCACTGGAAAAATCATGATGTTGGTAAAGGGCGTACATCCTTTGATCCTGTGATGTGTGTCCCTGCTCACACTGTCTGGAATTATCAAGACAGTGGGCAGGATCCTGGTTAACTACTGCATTTTTATGGGCACTGTTGTAACCTGCCATGTAAGGCTGGGCATTGCTGGAACCCTCTGAGTGACTAGTGCTATCAATCATATTGCTCTGGGATTGACCCAACATAGTGCCATGTTGTGAATCATTTACCCCAACACATAGACCACTGGTCTCCTCATATGCAGTGGAAGCATTTTTCTGCCGCTGTTGTGGGTTGACTTGATTTGGGACTTCAGTGACATTTACATCATCTGGTATATTTGCATTCTGTGATTCCAAGCTATCCAGTAGACTGCTTGAAGAGGCTCCCATGTCACGTGTATCCAATGTTAGAGAGGAGTTCTTTGGCACCACCACTACAGAGTGCAATCGTTTAATAGCCTCACCGCAATCAGAGTCATACTCTGAGTTGTCACTATCGCTGGCCTCACTCTGTCCTTCAAATCCATCCTGACTTGGTGATGTTCTCTTGCTCACTTTACTCTTTGGAGGACTGTCTTTTGATTTTTCTTCATGACCATCACCATTCCAACTTTGCATCTTTGTAAAGTTGACAACTTGTGATGTATCATTTAAGTGTGGGGGCTCATCTATATTTGTGTTCTGATAAACAGTCAATTTGAAGTCACAGTGGTCAGTGCTGGTGCTTGCTTGTGAAGACTCACTTTGGTCACTGCATGCATCTTCCATTGATATGTTGCCAGAGCTGATTTCCTGAGTCGAGATCTCAGTCTGCTTAGCTATTCTGGAATGTGTCTCAGTTTCTCGCAGAATATCATTTTTAATTATAGATGATTGCTGGTTGATGTCTTTTGAAAACTCAATTTTTTTGACTGAGACTACTTTTTTAACAGTAGGCTTACTCTCTGCACAAATTGTCTTCTGTGAATTGTCACTGTCCGAGATGTCCTGCCCAACAATATCCCATCTGGATTTTTTTGTAGTACTGTTGGTTTTGTTAACCCTATCAGTACTATGCTGTCCATGTGTCAGATGACTCTCAGATTCAAGACACAATGAATCAGATTTGAGCAGCGCACTTGTGCACGACTGCATGTTAGTAGTCACAACATTATTCTTTTGAATATCCTCTGGTTTAGCACTTAGCTGGACGTTGTTTGTGACAGATATATCTACGAGTGCAGATAAAGATTTTGGTCCCAATGAACAATGAGCAATTATTTTGTCCTGGCAGGACGTTAAACTGTCATTACTACTGCACAAATTTAAAACAGCTGTATCAGAACTCATGTGCGGTAGATTATTAGAACAAATGCTATCCTTAATATTGGTCAAGTTTTCTAGGACAGCATTTACAGGAGTCAGACTTCCACCTGAGGTTACTGCTGAGGCATTTTTATTCTCAGCATCAAGACCTGGCTTTGTTTCTTCTGTTCTTTTGGAAGATGTTTCCTGCAAACTGTTATCAAGATATGAGACAATCTCCTTGACATCCTCATTTCCTTGTTCCTTTCTCTGGCATATACTACCTAGCTGGGAATCTGATTTTTCTTTTTCACTCTCAGAACAGGATTCTGTGGAGGTTAAATGTGTAGATGCCTTACCGGGGCTCTGAAATGCATCATTTGATTGTCTATCATTTCCACTAGTTTTCACAGAAGACCTTGAGGGGGTCATCTGTTTTGAATCTATCCCAATAGTTTTCTTTTGGGAGGTTTTACATTTTTCCTCAGAGCCAGAGCTTCTGTCTGATGTTTGTGACTTTCCTTTACAATCTACTTCAGGGTCACCGGAGCTGCTTTTCTGGTGTCTTTCATAGGTTTGAGAGTGGGTATGCAGACTTGAAGATGTGGACTTAATGTTGGTCTCTGATTTATGATATGTGCTAGATTTATGGTAACTAGTGTCAAGATCAGGAGAGCACTTCCGCTGGGAATCTGAGTCTGCTGACCGCTTTGAAGACCTTTCAGACTTAGATGATTGTGTTCTTTTATCCATCTCTGAAGTGTGAGGAAAATCTACAGATTTAGAGTCTTTCTCAGATTTTAAATAGGAAGATGATCTGGATTCTTTGTGTGAGCTTGAATAGTTGGATGATCTACTAGAGTCACCTGTCCTTGTCCGAATCTTCCTATGGTCATCTTCAGAATCAGAACTGTCCCGAGTTCTGTCAGTTCGGGAATGAGAGCCTCTTCTCTCTCTGCGTGGAGAAGTC
This sequence comes from Lucifuga dentata, assembly GCA_014773175.1. Taxonomy (NCBI): domain Eukaryota; kingdom Metazoa; phylum Chordata; class Actinopteri; order Ophidiiformes; family Bythitidae; genus Lucifuga; species Lucifuga dentata. Next base: position 97,685 of record VXCM01000081.1, on the reverse strand, counting down.
CTGTGCGATCTCCGATCAGAGTCATGATAATATGACCTTTCAGAGCGTGAACCTCTATCACTTCTGGATCTTTCTGACCTGGAGTGCGATGAACTTGTCCGAGACCCTCTCGATCTAGACCGTGATCTTGACCTGGACCTTCTGCGATCTTTGTCTGATCGAGAAGAGCGTGATGATGTGTGTCTATAATCACGGTCTGATTTTGAGTAGCTAGAAGATCTTTCATGATTCTCTGACCTCTTAGATGAACTTTTTTCCTTTTCCTCTACATTGGATCCAGAGGAAGACTTTTTTACCTCTTTGCTTCTACTGTCTAAATTTGTTTTACTTTTGGATTCAACTGATTTGTGGCTGGAAGACATCTGGACTAAATCGCCATCTGATTCTGAGCCAGGGGGAGCACTATCAAATTGAGATCTGCTTTTCCTTTCGTGTACTTTATTGTCCTGCTCAGTACTACTGGAACTCTCGCCATCTTTTCCTGAGAAAACAGTTGGTTTCTTGAGGCTAGAGGTTAGTCTTGCCTCAGAAGCTTCTGTGTAAGTATTCTCAGAGGAGCAGACACTGACAACAGTCTGAGGCTGGGGTGTTGGGAATTCAGCTCCACTTGTTGATTTTACCAAAACCTCCAACTCAGAGACATGTGACTCAGACACAATAGACGTTGGTTTCTCTTCAGTAACAGAGACACTGAGAATTTGCTTCTTGAAATGCATCTTAGCTAAATCTGTTTTCAGTTTAGGGACGGAGACGATTGGTGTTTGAATAAAAGGTATCTCTGCTATTGATGCTGGCACTGTGGATGTCTGCTTTTGCTCAGTTTTGCTCTCTGTATTCTGCCCTACTTTGTCTGAGGATGTCTGTGGCAATGCAGAATGCGATTCAGTGACAGACTTTTCAGGGCTGGCAGGGATGAAGAACAGGCTCTGCAGTGGCTTCTTCGTCTGTGCAAAGCTGAAGGACACTTTCTGACGACTCTGATCTTCTAGGTTGACCTTCATTTTTGTGCCTTTGGGCAAGAGGCGGTTGGATAGCATGACTCTGGGAGAAAGGCTTTTGATTAGAGCTGCCTTGGAGAGGCCTTCCACTTTCACCTACAATAAAAGAGAAAGCACAAATAAAGATGTATGATGAGAGCTGTGAATCATAAAATATGAAATTAGGCGGGGACTGTATCATAGAACAATAGTTCAAAAGAATTCACATATTTATATTAATTAGCTTCTGTTAGTAAAGACTTACAGAGGTACCACTCCCCTCCTCTCTGTGGTTATGCAACAACACCATGGGAAGATAAAAGAAAAGAGGAAAGACAGAAATCAATTAGCACAATTCTACATATAGCACAATTCATAATTTGCACAGGATCAGGAAGGACAAAAAACACAAATAAAAAAACCCGACCCAAATCCTCCAAGTAACCTTGTTGAATGTCAGCATTTTCCTGACCATTTTGTGTGCACTCTGGTTGAATTTGGCACAAAAGCAACCCAGATTCTCCAGGTCAGCTTGTTAGATGTGACCCTAAACATTGTGTGATTATTTTCAACTCTCAACTACTTCCTAGAACAACATCTGCAGCCCAAACTACAACACACTCTTGGACACATTTGTATGCTTGCTTCTGTCTAATCATTAAATGTGCACTTTTTATTTCTTTCTTCTTTATTAAAGATCTTTTAATAGTATTTTTTGCCTTTTACTACACAGTCAACAGTGTGAAACTACAGAAACTATAAAAGGGAAGATAGAGAGGGGAATGACATGTGACAAAGGTCCTTATCTGGACTCCATCCTAGGCCATAGCAGTTATCCTAAATGGTCACACAGTATAATGTCTTATGTTACATGCACATCATGCCGTAGAAACAAAACTGACAGAGTGAAGTCAATCATTTAAATGAAGGGTGAATGATCACCAATAACACACCAGTGCCCTGTGACTGTTAGCTCCACTGACCAAAGGATTGCAGATACAAAAGGTTTTCCCAGACTTTGCTGATAGGCCTGGTTCACAGGCAGAACCAGGTTTGTTATTTGACCCCCAGTCCCTTTTACTCTGGGGAAATAGTGCTTAACAATGAGCCACCTTGCAGGGAAAGGCAACAAAACCTCATGTCAACAAAAAGACAGTCTTTGCAGTTAATAGGCTTCCTTACAAAATATGTACAAGTGTAGGTTTCATATCACATTTAAAAATCTGGCAAATGTTAAGTAAATCCTGTTTGCCTTCCAGTTAGTGATAATTTTACATCCCCCAAATTCTGTAGCATGTGACATCACTGCTAGGTGTGGTCAGAGGTTCAACACACTTGAAACTTTAAACACTTAAAGGTCAGGGCAACAATTTCTTCATGTTGGACAAGATCTAATGTTTTATCAACTTTTAAGGTCGATGTATGTGTTGAGCTGTGAGGTAATTCAATGCTACTGATTATCATCTCTACTTATAACCGACATAATTCTCATATCAAGATACTACAATTCATAATCTGTTGCCTATTTTTTGAAAATTGCAGGACTCAGTTCTAGCGAAACACTTAAAAACACATTTGAGTCAGTAGGATGATGACAATGGGATAAACAAGGTTAACATTTTTGTGATTTTGAACACATTAGTAAATATTGCCATATATCAATAAGATATAATGTTAATTTGTGCAGTATTCACTTTATCCATACTATCCACCTCTATGCATATCAGCCTATGCTACCAAAAAGGAAAAATAAATATTTAGGAAGTAGATAGAGGAAGCAGGCTAATGTGAAACTGAACTAAATAAGCCTTGCCTTGGAGATAGAAATGTAACTGTTCAACACGTAAAAGATAATCAATACTTTGGTTTTTGTTCCTCTTTTTGTCCTATTAAATTATTTATGTTTTCCTAAGGGTAAGCTCAATATGGGGGCAATGCAACAACTGGGTCACTTATTCCTTTAGGATTTAATTTATTTCCCTTTCTCTGTGACCTTCAATACCAGACATTTGTACAGTCACATTCAGTTACATAGCAGAAGCTGTAACAAAAGCCCTAAATTACAATTCTTTACCAAATTAAAACTCTGGACTTGTCAGATGAAGAGCTTCACCCCTTTTAGGTTTTCAAAATATGTTTTGCAGCAAATATAAATGCAGTTCTCAGTACAAATGTAAATGCATGCAAACAACATAAAAACAATGAGAGAATGGGGATATACTGACATGGTTTTGTGCATTCATACATAACATGCATATTATTCCACTAGAAAATGATCTCCTTTCCTCCATATGCTGTGCTTCCTTATGCCATGCCAACTTAGAATCAAATGAAAGGTCTATGCTTTTTATTTGAAGATTAAATTATATCTGAGAGGGTCCTAAATCAAAGACAGTCCGTCAATGCACTGACCTGCTTGCTCAACATTTAAAGAAAACATTTCAAATAACTCTGGGTCAAAATTAGAATCAGCTTGAAATCAGAAATCTTTAAGGCTAAACAAGTGTCAGAAAGATCAGCAGAGACTGTATCTAAAACAAAATGAAATTTGGTAACCAACCTAAAACTATATCCCAAATTTATATTAAACTTGTTTATTCAAGTCTTACACTGTGAGTTACATTAGTATTGTCTAATACCTGATCTCTGACTTCAGCAGAGTGTCCATTGAGAAACTCGTTAGGACTAGTAGGCCTGTAGAGGCTGCTGGCCAAGAATAATCCAAATCAGAGAAATGAGGCCTCCAAAGTGACGCCACACCTGACAAAAAGAAAGATAGGGTTATAATGAACTGAAGCGCTTTTGCCTACAACAGCGTACAGCTACCCTGTCAAAAACCTCCAAATATTGACATCATGAACACCTGAAGCACATTCTACAGGTATTTAAATATGTTGGTTTGCTTGCTTCCAAAACAGAAGTCAGCTGTTTAAACTGTATGTGGCTTTTGTGAAGGATATTATCTTTGCACACGTTGTAAAACCATACACTGTGTCTCATGCTTTCAGCAGTTGAAAATAAACTACTTTTCCAGTTCCCTACTGGGATTCGTTATCTATTGTTGCAATGTGGCAGAGAAACAGCTGCACATCTTACTATTTAGCGCATTTTCTCAGTTTGGTGAAGTATTCATCTAGATTGCTGTCGCTTTGGTCGCATCAAGGCAACGGCATAAACAAAACCTTACATTCACCTTTGACTTACAATAGTATTATCACGGTCGATCACATAGTACTCTGTTAGATAGATAAGAAACATGAATATACAGTAATCTAGAACATGCAGATCCCATTTTTGGGTTAGGAAATGACCTACAAAGAACAAATAATATCTAAGTGATGCTTTGTTTGAAAGACCGACACTATTCTTAAAAAAAAAAACAAAACAAAAAAAAAAAAAAANAAAAAAAAAAAAAAAAACGTATCAACGTGACGGTTTAGAAGTAGGAAACTAACTAGCAGCTACATGGCCTGTGCAAGAGAATGGGACCAGTCAAAACATGGCCTTTAACAGATGATCCTAACCCGAGAACTTGTAAAGCTATGCAACAAAGTTACTTGTATTTCTATGATAATATTTTTTTCAGACTGGCTAGCTGGTCACAGTGCACCAATAGTTAAAAGCTAGTCAAGTCGCTATTCGACTGTAATGCACGTTTTACAAAAAAAAAAATACCAAAAGCAGCTAAGCTAGCTTGTGTTAATGTTAGCTAACATTAAATGTGATCATTCGTGGGCCCTCTTGATAACATTACATTGCCCTGTGTTGTATGTTAGATCCGTATTAATGTTAATTATGGGGTTATACGATGTTTGGAAACCACCATCATCGAGATGCGACTTAATAAGGAAATCTAACAGTGGTAAACAATAACATTTGTTCCTACAAACAGAACACGGCTAGCTGAGGAACTCTGCTAGCACCCGCTAGCTAACTACCACACGGAGGCTAATAATAACGTTAACTACTCTGCTTGCAATTCACTTACTGATGTTTGATTGTACAGCTAAGTAATGTACATTTAGCTGTCGTAGTTATATGGTTCTTTTTCATTACAGGGGAGCACGCTACTTTGCTAATTTCATAAATATGAATGAAGGATTTCAGAAACGTTTCCGTTTTAGGGTATAATGGACCCTTATACTTCAGTATCTGCACCCGGCTTCACTAGCATGCTAACGTTAGCTTATGTTTTTGTGTTAGTAACGTGTAGCCAGATGTTTACCAGAATTAAGTAAAAACAAAATTAAAAAATCTGCGGTTCACAAGCTACTCACTTTACCAGGTGCTTCAGGTCACAAGGCTCCCCCATCTTCGAAACGACCAGAAATCAGCCCTTTGAGAAACATCAAGCAATGTGTGCCGACGTCAAATCCATACGGGGCCGTGGGAAATGATCGTCGGCTCACTGGCTCTGCTGCTGTGCCTCAGCCCCAGCCTGGCTGAACGTTGGTACTGAGCTAGCATAAGCTGACACAGTTAGCGAGGAGTTTGGTGGCAAACTGATGATCGCAATAGAAAGCTTAGATAAAGTTTATAAATGTGGCCAACCACATTTGCTGTAAGTCTGATCGCTGAAAACGCTATCTGCTTGAATACTTCTGAACATAGCTTTGTAAGCGTTTTTATTCCACACATTGATCACCTCAGTGTCGTTGTCGCTGCGGCTGCACAACAATATCACATGATGAAGGAACACAGCTGGCGCGAACCCTGGAGTGTATCGCAGGCATGAGGGTATACTGAGAATACTCTCTCCAAATACATCCACAACTGTCATCAGCTGTCTCAACTGCCCGTTTATGTCGACATCATAAAGTAGTTCTTTTGTAATCAAGGGATTATGAAACATGAGGAATCTTGATTTTTGACGTTTTGTTTTGTTGTTATTATTTGAATTCTAAACACAACAATTATCCAGACAATTATTCTGTAATCTCAATGAGATGTCAGCTCTTAGGCACACAGTTGTGTGAACACAATCAGGTGACTATGGCCATGTGTACTTGATGTGTATAGTATTGTTTTTATGAATATAGTGTTTTATCGACAGAGGTGCGCCCAAAGTCACATTTCCAGCCCTGATGGTTTATAAAGTTGTAATGGATCTACTGAAGTTACTAATATATGCTTGTCTTTGTGAGTAAGTCAGGAAACACTTTTAACAGTGCTCAGTATGATTCCAAGCATGAACTTGTTCTTGAGAGCCTATAAGTACACACATACCTGCAAAGATCTATAGGCTAGCTCACATTGCATGTTATCAAAGTGCATTAACACTTATTATCACATTAATAAGGTTTGCTTGAATGTGAATGATCTTATATGTGATTGTTGTGTTAATTCAGCAAAAGCAGTAATGGGTGACTGAGGCCAGTGTGGCAGCTCCCTGTCTGAGTGTTTATCAGGCGCTGTCTTGGAAAAAAGGTGATCCACCCAGAAAATTAAAAAGTGCTGTCTTTCTGCCTGATAACAGTGGTGATGTTAACCAGTAAGTCTGGACATTTTAGTACTGAGCAAAGTATTACAACAACAACAACTGGACAGATTGACAAGAAATTTGTAATGACTTGGTTGACCCCCCCCCCCCCCACCTCTGGAACACCACCATCAAGTCAAAAACTCAACAGCATAAATCCATCTAATTTTACACTAAACACAGGTAGGATTTCAGGGATGCACCTTAAAATCATCAAGTGGAAATGTACGTAGGTTAAATTTTACAGGACACCTAAACCGCTTAAACAGTTTGCCAAGAAAGGGATCAGTTATTCAAATGTAAAGGGGTACACCCACCACCAAAATTTAAAACCCACAAAGAGAAACTATATCATTTCCAGACTGATTGATGAGTCTTAAAAATGCACTGGATAATGTGTTGGTCTACTGCACAACCAAACAACCAGTTAACCATGTTAACTTTTTAATCCTGGTGGCTCAAAGCCAACAGCTATGAGCACATCTAATCTTCTTTTCCTTTCGGCTTTCCCTTCAGGGGTCACCACAGCGAATCATCTGCCTCCATCTAACCCTATCCTCTGCCTCCTCTTCTCTCACACCAACTAACTTCATGTCCTCTTTCACTACATCCATAAATCTCCTCTTTGGTCTTCCTCTAGGCCTCCTGCCTGGCAGTTCCAACCTCAGCATCCTTCTACCGATATGTTCACTATCCCTCCTCTGTACATGTCCAAACCATCTCAGTCTGGCCTCTCTGACTTTATCTCCAAAACATCTAACATGCGCTGTCCCTCTGATGTTCTCATACCTGATCCTATCCATCCTCGTCACTCCCAAAGAGAACCTCAGCACGGGCACATCTAATAGATGATCAAAAGTTGATGTCAATGATCATTCCTGTATCACCTTCGGTGCTTCTTTACTTCAACAAATTGAAACATTGTGATCTTTTTCATAGATGTCATTCATTAGTAGAAATGGAAAGTTTGGAGTGTGATTATTGCCAGTTAGCCATTTAGGGACCAGTTTTAAAAGAACAAGTAGATTTGGAAAAAGAACAATTAGAATGCACTTTTAATTTGTTTAAAAAAATAAATTAAAACTTTTCTAAATGACTCCAAAATCACTAATGTGCATTTTACTTTTTGAATTTTATATTTTCAGTTTAGAGTTCCAGAGTCAGGTATTAAAGTGATGGGAAGTAACTACGCTAATGGTGAAAGACACATTTATTGAACTATGATTAAGCTCATGTTATTCCGTTAAAATTGGAGCAAATTTGTATTAAGGTGCAATGAACATTAGGGCTAATAGAGGAATGTATCACTTCAATCGGCTACAACAGTGGGGCGGCTCACAGGCCGAGTTGCGGTACAGGGTCTGCTATATGGGTTCAATAAAAAGGTGTTTTGCAGTAAACTTAATATAGCAATCAAGATGAAACAATAACAAACTATGCTGTCCAAGGCAATTCGCAAGTTGAAAACTTTTTTCTTAGATCAGTGGACAAGTAATAGACTGAGCGTCTACCACAAACCGTGGATGTGTGTCGCAGCACACGGCGCTCACACTCAGCACTGCGACGGCCACGCGCCGTAAAACGAGAGCATCTCGCCGTTTAACGTGGAGAGAATAGATACGGTGAATTGATCTGATTGAATTTATCCGGTGCTGTTACGTTTGTCCGAGGAAAGTTTTCTGTGCTAGTGACTAGTGTAAGTTTTTTTTTTTTTGCGTGAGATGAGTAGCCAAATATAGGATTTATGTTCGATAATGCATAATTTTATTTCGCTGGGTCAGAACTGATCAAGAGATCGGCTAACGCCAGAGGCCTAAAGCTAACCATGTAGCTAACGTTAGCAAAGCTTGCTAGGTCTTTGTTCGGACGGTAAGGACGTCAGTAGCGTTAGCTACCTACCTAATAAGCTAATGCTAAGTGGTTGTAGTGTGTAGTTTACCTTTAATGTTACTGTTAGCAATCAGATATCTTTATGAGTTACGTTTGTTTTCTTTTTGAGGCTGGCAAGTGTGACTTGGGATGTACAATGCTAAACTATGTTTAGTCGGGATGTCACGGGATGCGATTCCAACGTGGCGTATTGCGGTGCTTTGGTGTCAGGTTTTGGGTTTGAAAGACCAACGTAAGGTTAATTTTACATGTCATGTAAAGATTAAGGTGTTGCATAGTATGATACATTTAACAGCTCTGCCATGTCAGTATGATTGCTAAGTTGCAACGATCACATTACAACCATTTGCGTCTATAATGCTTTAATTCTGTCACGTCTGAATGAGTAGCATAAACAAATTAAGATAAAATCATAAAAAATGGGGAAAGAGAGAGCCACGAGTTAATAGAAACCAAATGCATTTGCTGTTTTATTTTACAGTTAAGGAGTTCCTGCTGTGGGTGGAGTGGAGGCAGTAGCAGCAGTATTTAAATTGGAGATTGTTTAGTCATTTTACTAACAATAATAACTTGACAAACCTGGACCAAACTTTTTTTTTTCCATTTAAATTATGTTACATGTATAACATTCTTCACTTGACATTGGATTAGATGTATTAATTGCCAAAATTTTGATATGTAATGCCAAATCTTGACATGACATAAAATTGGACATGATAAAAGCTGTAATTGTATCCTCTGTTTTTCATTAGAGGATTGTGGTTGTTGAGGGAAAAATTTGGTGCTGGTTTTGTTGGAGCTGAGATGGTACTGGTATAGTCAGTACAGATGTCTTCAATGTTTCATCATAGTAGGGATGTTGCTCTTGCTGCAAGGTTATGTCAATTCTGATGGAGTGATGGAGGGTCTGCTTCCTTCAAAGTCAACATGTCAAGACTGAAAACATCATAATGGACTGACAAGGCCATCATATTTTGAAAGCTTCTCCAGATGTTGCCTGGAAGTACTTCCTTGAATGGAACATGAAACTTGCTTGAGTTTACCTCTGGTGGTAAACTTGGAAATGTCTAACATAATGTGCATGAGCAATGCCTGAACAAACATGCCATTAATTTGGGTCTCAGTGGTGAGTGTCAGAAACTTGGGATGATGCCATGGTGAATCCGCTGCTGACAATTTAATATGGCAAGCAGATTGTTTTTGGTGAATTATTTATGGTAATAGTGAACCAAAATTTTAGCTGTGAGGTGTGCATATGTTTTTCTGCACAACTTTTTAATGAGATAATGTGGTTTTTGATGTTGTATGTGGTTGATTAAGAATGAGACCATAAAAAGGCAAATGTAGCTCAGACATTTGATTGTGCTAGATGGATGATTGCTAGGCTGGTATCAGTAGTTATTAAGTTTTTCTGACTGCCATTGTCACTTTGTATATTTTAAGGGATGCCAAATTATTGGTGATTTTAGAAAGGTCTGACTAAAGGTCAGATTAAAGAGTCATGCGTGGAACTTGGCTGAATATATAGTATATAAAATGTTGTCTGGAATTGTTGGACAGCATGTTTTTAGTCTATTACCTGATTAATCTAGCTATATATTGGATTGTTATTGTCATCCTCATCAATTGAATTTTCCTGATGATTTGGATTAAAGGCTGCTTCCTTGGTCATCAATGTATTTCAATGGTGTCCCCTGCTTCTGATGTCCTTAGTCATGATCTGACATCACTATTCTGGCTCAGTGATATGTTGGAATGCTGAGGAATTAAGCGGAGTTAGAGAAGCTCTTTTGGCAATAATGCTGTTCTGTACCCCTCTGTCTGCAGGTGCTGTTGTTTGTGCTTCAGTATGGCGGTGGTCATCCGTTTACAGGGACTCAGAGTCACAGCGGGTTCTGAGGATATTCGCAAGTTCTTCACTGGCCTCAAAATTCCAGATGGTGGGGTGCACATAATAGGTGGGGAACGAGAGGAGGCATTTATTATCTTTGCTTCGGATGAAGATGCAAGAAGAGCCATGACACGGTCGGGGGGTTGCATTAGAGGAACACCCGTAAACTTGTTGCTGAGCAGTAAAGCAGAGATGCAGGCTATGCTTGAAGAAAGTACAAAAAATGCACAGCTGGATCAAAAGGGATCACTTGAGGAGAATTCAAGACGACTTGAAATGGATGTTGCAAGGGGAGCTAGAAGATCTGGGCACCCTGAGGCAGGTAGAAGATCAGGCAGCAGATCAGGGCATTCTCCGCAGCACCAGAGGGCTTCATTAAACTGTAATGATGACTTGTATGTGTTTTTGAGGGGAATGCCATTCTCTGTGGTTGAAAAGGACGTCAGTGACTTTTTTTGTGGTTTACTTGTTGATGATATAATCTTACTAAAAAATGCACGTGGCCAAAACAATGGTCAAGGTCTAGTCAAATTTGCAACAAGTCAGGATGCAAGCGAAGGTCTGAAGAGGGATAAGGAATACATTGGCTCAAGGTATGTGGATGTTTACACAGCAACAGAAAAACAGTGGCATGAAGCTGCTGGTAAAGTGGCAATGGGTGTCAACAATGATGACATGTTTAAAAGAGGGAGATCTCCAGATCGCACTCAGAGGAATCCACAACATCGTGTGAGGTCCCGGTCACCTTTGGCCCCAAGATCCAGTTCTCCTTCTAATGAGGAGTTTTGTATTTTGTTGGAAAATCTTTCCTTTGCAGTGGATAAAGAACACATAAAAGGCCTTTTTCATCATGCAAGGCTTGAGGATGACCAGATCCTGTACATACTTGGCAGTGATGGGAGAAGAACAAGATCTGCATTTGTGCTGTTTAAGAATCTGAAGGACTATTGTGCTGCCTTAACTCATCACAACGAAGAATTTGTCAACCGACGTGTTTGTATCTCCCCGATCTCAAGAGAGAAAATGATTTCCATTCTACAGTCTTCGCAAATGAATGAAAGTCCTCCAGGGAACTCTGAAAGTTTTCAAGAGAGGCCTCCATCTCATTGTGGGGATACTTATGACTCTGAAAAACTGTGTTTGTATGTGCGGAATATGCCATTTGATGTACGTAAAGTTGAGGTTATGGACCTCTTCTTCAGGTTTAATATTACAGAGGACAAAGTCATCCTGCTGCATGGCAATAATGATGTTGGGCTTGGAGAGGCTTTGGTTCTCTTTCGGTCTGAGGAAGAGGCTGTGAGTGCACAGTCTCTCAATGGGAGAAGGTTCCTTGGGCAAGAAGTGATGTTGAAATGCATTTCAAAGTCTCAGATGAGGGAGTTCGGTATTGAGCTGCCAGGAGTGCAGGAGCCACTGCTAAGAGAGGAGAGGCACTCATCCTGGAGCAGTCAGGCATCTTACCGTCGTGGTGGCATGGAGCATCCAGACATGAGGATTCCTCATGATGGCAACATGCCAGTGCCTAATCAACAGGCTCACATCCTTGGAGGCAATGATTACATTTCTTATCCAGCGGAACCTCATGCATCACAAGATAGGGGGAATGGATCAGGTCATGGTAGGTTTGGGTCCTCTGTGCGGCATTTTGATGGTCCCTCTGAGCAGCATTTTGATGGTCCTACTTGTATAAAGCTAGTTAACCTACCATTCCAAATCAGAAGTGAAGAAATCTATGACTTTTGCTATGGATATCATATTATTCCTGGATCTGTTTCACTGCAGTACGACAAGACTGGAGCACCGAAAGGTTCAGCTACTGTAGTCTTTGAATCCCGTCAGGAGGCATTAACAGCAATTGAGGAACTGAGTGGAAGACCAATTGGCGCGAGAAAAATACAGCTAGTTTTTGTATAAAAATAAAATAAGATGGTTTGCCATGATACCTGAAAAAATGACAAAATACCTGACAAAATAGTTTGATCTTGGGCATGTCACACAATGGTCTTAAAATGGCTGATTAAGCCAAATGATTGTGTATTTCTTTTTTTGTGTTCAGTAATGGCACATCTTTATGTGATTGAAAACTGAGTTTTTTAAAGCCCATATTTGTAACTGAATTGTTTAGTTGCAGCTGTAGTGATAAGTAAATACAGTTTTGTTTGCAGTACTCATCCTACGAAAAATTTTGGATGTTTGATTTACTTAATCTTACTTTATTTTTTTGTGTTAGTTGAACTTGGTGAGTGATGTTCTGAGGGGGAAATGCATGTATATATTTCAAAATCAGTGTTGTAAATATTTCAATCACTTGTCGTAAAAGGTGCAGTTGTTATCAGTCTTCCTGCATCTGTGACTTCAAACACAAAATGTACTTGCCAACCTGAATCTTATGTGTTTTACACAGTATATATAATTGCAGATTGAAAACCCCATAAAATGTAATGCTGCTTTTCATTGCTTCTTTTGCTGTTCCTTTTCTTCCAAGTCTTATCCAGTGGTGTAGAAGCCGAATAAAATTGTTCAAATCTACAGTGTTGCTATGTTTTTGATATACCTGTATAATCTAATGCAATGCAATACATTATTACTGCTGAAAATCCTATTTTTGTAAAGCTTAGAATTTACAGTTTTGTAGATACTGCCAGAGACAGACATTCATTTGATTCAACTCTATGGTAAGAACAACCAAACAATTGCTGGCAGCACAATTTTAAGATATCTTTCAGCATATTGAACATTTGTCATGGTTTTTTTTTTTTTACTAAGCAGTTTAGACAAAAAAAACGAAATAGACCTCCATAAATTTAAATTTTTACTTCACCTGTCCTGTCAATAAAGGTAAACTACATTTTAAAGCGAAACTCCACTATGTTTTTGAACGTTAAAATAAATTTAAAAAATACAGTTAATGGCATGGAAATGGTCTGAAGTATAGAATGGTGTATATATATATATATAATATATATATAATGTATATATATGATATATATGTATGTATAATATATAATGGTATATAGAATAATGTCTCATGGTTTAATAATAGGATGTACGCAAAATGCTATCAATTTATTATGTGTCAATATACTATCTGGTCAAGAAGGTTTGATAACACTGGTGTTACAATGATCTTATTTTGAAAAATTACCGGAAGTCCAAGTGCCATTCTGCCTAGTCTGACTGAAGGGAGCAGCAGGGAAAACTACACTCAGGGAATGCGAAAAACTTTCAGGATTCAGGTGAATAATTAAGCTTTAATTGTTTCCCTTTAACAGTAGAACAACAGCGTCAGTAACTCGTAACACCTCGTTTATCGTGTCAGTTTGAAGATTGATAGAAGCGTAGTTTTAATCACTTTGTATTTTGGCATCATTGCAAATTGCTTTTGCCATCATTTAGATTCCATTGTGAGTCGTTACAATGGCTATCAAACAATGTTTGTGAATGTAAAACATTGCACCTGTAATTTTACATTTTGCAGGCGCTTACATGACAAATTTCTACCCGTTTCCCGAATTTTCTAATTCAGTGGGTAACTAAGACTAACGGCTAACGACTAGCGTTCATACAGTTAATTGACATAAAGTTAGCCAATGGAGCTAAGGTTAGCTAGGTTAACGAGATTTTATTGTTTAACCGCCAAGTTAAAATTATTATCCATATAAGTTCACATTAACTTGGGAATTGCCACCCCAAACCTAGAATATTCCTTTCTTTTAATAAAGTAGTTTTTCATTATAATGTATTTGCAATATATTTGCATATTTTTCTCAGGAGACGGATTTAAATTGTTATTTATAATATAGTAAGTGGAGGAAGTTAATGAAAGCTGATATCTATCATAATTAGTAAATCTACAGCTACATTTCTTTGTCTAACCTTATTGAGTCAGACAGTAGTTCATTATCTCACATATGATGGTTTGGGACCCACTAAAGGGCCTGGAATGGACTGTACTTTGGGATGAAATAAACTTGATGAGCAAGCCTCATACCATATAATATGTGTAAAATATTTATAAACCTTATTTAGTCCAGAATGGAAGTATCAAGGAAAAGAATCTTCCTAAAACATCTGCAGCCAGCGAGACCCCTCCGTCGCTGCATCCATATTAACAGTGGTAAGTTTTCTGAAGGAAGCATGTCATACATGTAGGAACTGATCATAGATGTCACGTCAAACTTGCCTGTATTCATCTTTCATGATATTGGTGTATAAGAACTGTTGACACTATTATTAATTTAGAGCCCATAAGAAGTGCTGACATATGTGAACAGGCACTGATGGAGGTAGAAGACCAAGAGGTGAGTAGCCTCAAGACAATGTTTCATCTACGATGACAAATTATTCTGCATTACAATGACTTTAAATAACTAATATGTCCATGAATCATTTGCTGTAGACAAGACCAGGTACAGTATTTCTGAAATAATGTTCTAATTTTGTGCTTGAAAGAGAAATGTTGTAGAGGAACTCCAAGAGGTTTTTGACCTCTACAAAGACAAAGAAGGTAATCTTGTTTTTGGTTCTTTTTTTTTTTTTTTTTTTTTTTTTTGTAGTCATCACACCACTACCACCACACACAACTGATAGAATTCATTCATATGAAAGCTTTTGTGGAAAAAAACAAACAAAAAAAACCCCACTTATTATAGTGCCTACAGTTGTCTTTTTTCTTTTGTTAAATTATGGTTACATATGTTTTTCAGCCTGTTTAGAACAGTGGTATAGCAAAATCAATTGTGAGAAAAAGGATAAAATTTATTTTTTTATTCCTTGTTTTCAGAAGGTTGAACTGCAGCAAAGAAGGCATTCCATTCTAAGTCCCTGTAAATTAGCAACATCTACCCTAGATCAAATTTTGTTGGTGGTTGTAAATATTAAAAGCAAATTTTAGGGATATTCCATCTTTTTTTCATAGCTGAAATAGCCAGAGCAAGCAATCTGAGTAATTTCACATCAGCAGATTGGTCCTCAGCGTATCAGCTAATGGTCCTCATAAACACAGAAGTTTGGTGAATTAAATTCAGTGTTTGTCATAGAAAATCTCAGTAAAACATCCTGTACAACATATTATCAAAAACATCAAGGAGCAAGGACAGAAAGGATCTTTGTGGGCAGGTTGGAAGAAGCAAGTCAGAAGCTGATAAGTCCTAAGCAGAGGTTGTTAGGATATAGAAAAACACATTTTCTGATAGGAAATTGCTCTTCTGCTGTTTTTTTTTTTTTTTTNTTTTTTTTTTTTTTCTAGAAAAAATAACTTACACAAGAGATTTTTTAATCAGCCTGGCATGTTGCCCTATGTCCAAGAGGAAGCCAGAAAAGCTGCCAGATCTCCCCATAATCTTACCAAAGGCAGTAAGTTGTGTGTAGTCACTTTGTGGTCGAACTAATAGCTGCTTTGCTGTTTGTAATGAATTCTGTTTTTTTTTTTGTTTAAACATCTTCACAGCAAGGTCATGGGCTCCCCTACATGAGATGAGATGGAATGAGGGCAAAGAAGAAAAGTGAGTGTAAATATACTCAGCGTGACTCAAATTCAAGCTCTTACATTATTATATTCTGAAAAGGACCAAGGCACTCAAAATAATCCAGATTAACATTACTGCTTGACCACTAAGTAGTATTTTACCTTTTTACTTTGTTGAATTCAAGACACTGACGTGAAGAGTAACACACTAATTCATCTGTCTATACCTTTTCTATTTTAGGATGGTGTAACCTGGAAATATGGACAGGTGTGGGTGTTGCTGCAATTTAATCACATTGCTACAGGCCAAACCTGAAATGCAAAACCTGTTACAGATCCTTTGGATTCCAATTTTGTTTTATTAGACAAATGCATGTTAATATGTGGTTGCACATTGCAGATCTGTGTCCTGTTTACAGTTATTCATAGCACAACTGCCTTATTACCACATGTGCTGCTGTATTTGAAAAGTTTAGTCTTTAAATGAGAAGGTTTGCGGAGTATGGAGTTCGTGTTAGAGATACTTCACTCATCGTAAGAAACTTGCAGAGATGTTGATTCTTCACACCTTATAATGCTTCTGTTGTAGGTGGTTGTTTTTGGTTTTATTGTGTAATTTAAGTTATTTTTTTGGTTGTTTTATTCAATTTATGTTTTACAGAGACTAATAACTAATGCGTTTGCATATGCATGTAGAATAATTTGCTTAAATAATCTGCTTTGTAAAATTTAAGCTACCGTGAAGTATCAGTACTATACACAATATTCTAAGTATAAGATATGTATACCTACTTTCCATTTTGGGTGGCAAGATTTCATTTAAAGATTGTACTCAGATGATACTCAGGCTGTGTACTTTAGCAGTAGCACAGATCATTTTATTTGAATTAGAAACAAATGAAGAGACACTGGAGGAAATGTCATGTGTTGTACATTTTGATTCACAGTGTCCTGCTAAAGGTTGTGGAAATGTCCAGCCATAAAAGACACTTTGACTCAGTTTGATCTCTCAGTTTTCTTTTGTGCATATGATTGAAACCCATTGGACATGGATCCAAACTTGCACATTCATACTTACACTTAACTGATATGATCCCATTAAAAAAATAAAATTCACAAATGTCATTTTGTAGAATTTTTCATCGTACTTATCATTATCAAAAATCAACATTGAACAACAGTATTTTCCGACACATCTTTATTTTGCAGTGAGCATAGTAAGCTAAAAACTCTAAAATGGCATGTGTTTTGTTGAAATGGAACCATCAGCTTTTACTGAGATGTAATGGAGGAACTCAGTGTTAAAAAATAAAATATCTAACTATAGTCAAAGTCTTTTGGTCAGAAATTAAAGACAAGTGTAGAGTATGGGATAAGTATGAATTTTCATGAGCCCAGGAGTCGATCCCTAATGAAATACAATCCATTGTTCAGAAGGCCGACATTGAATTCACTCATAAGTATACTTTAGTAAAGAAAGCAAGAAAAAGTTTGTGAACTATTTGTAATTCCAAGATTTTCACATCAATTACTCACCGAATGTGGTCTGATCTCTGAGTCATTAATAGACAAATGTCTGGATTAATGACGCCAAAAAATTGTACTTTTCATGTCTTTATTGAAGATGTTGAATCATTCACAGTCCAGTGAACCCTGGAAAAACTGTCTTGCTGAGTGGATTGAGATGTGAGCATCTTCCAGATTTATGCATCTCTACCATTCCTCTTCTAGGGTTCTTTGAAGCTTATTTTGATCGGATTGCTGATTTGTTTTGATGGTTCACATGAATCGATCATTCATGAGTGCTTCTTGGTGCATTTTTATTTATTTATAAAAGAGCAGGGCACCTCAACCCAAACCTTCAATCTCAATGTTATCTCACTCCAAATAGCTAGAGGTCCACCTACTTTTATAACTGGTGTGTGGATGTTTAAATAGTGCAGTTTTGACAAGAACAAATGCATTTTGTTTTCTTTAAAACGTTAAAAAAAAAAAGTCTTTAAAACGACTTTAAGCAGATTGTGTTGGTCCATTATTGTGACTTCGATGTAGATCACACCACGTCTATATCAGTTTAATTATCAAGGGATCACAAACTTGTCACGCCACATCATTTCATAACAGAGGATTCCACACCACGTTACGGTTTTCTGACTGGAGCAGCAGCAGCTTCTACGTGACAGAAGAAGAAGATCAGTGACGTAACAACGACGTGAGTGGCGTGTTCGGTGTCACGTCACCGTAGGCTGGAGCTTTATGTAGTAGCGTCAAAAATCAGTCACTCAATTTGGAGGATACCCAGAAATCCACACCCTGATCATCTACTTTCCAGAGATCATTTTAAAGGAACTTTTTAGCTGGCTCGACCTTCACCGCTCACATCCCAGCCGGCTTGGTTTTGTTATCCAGGAAGATGGATTCAAAAAGTGATAAGCAAACCGCATCATGCAGCAGGTATGATTTTTTTCCCATTTCAGTGACATCAAAATGACATCCCAACCATTTCGTTTAGAAAATAACGAAAACAATGTTACTACAGTTTGTGTTAGAACTTCTAAGATTAATTTTTAATTTGACGCTGAGCGGACGTTGACCCTCTTCCTGAAAAGTACAAACAGGATGTGGCTACAGCTTTTATACAGGAATGCTTTATATCAAAGTAATAAGGAAGCGTTTGAATACAAATTCCCACAGAATGAAGCATGTGAATATTGGCAGAGTACTTACTAATTTCTATTAAAACTAAGTATTACTAATTTCAATAATAAGGGGAATATAGTTTTCATTGTCGTAAATATTCAGCACTAGAACCTATTTATTGTCTTAACATGATTTCTCTTAATTTTCCTCCACTTAAGCCCTGTTTGTCTGCACAATCCACACCTGGATGCAATGAAAGATGACATTCTCTACCACTTCAATCTAGGAACCACAACTCACAACCTGCCAGCTATGTTTGGTGATGTCAAAGTAACCTTTTTTGTTTTATCTTGTTCTTCTGGTGAAATGTTATAATCAGGGCTGCCCATAAGTGGCGCTTAGCCCTCAATTAAAATGTGGTCAGCTCTCCTTTAAAAGCTCATTACCAAGCAGGGCACAGCCAAGAGAGAGACAGGCAGAGAGAGAGATGGAGAGAGTGAGGAGAGAGAGTGAGTCTCTCTCTCTCTCTNTCTCTCTCTCTCTCTCTCTCTCTCTCTCTCTCTCTCTCTCTCTCTCTCTCTCTCTCTGGTTCAGTAATTGAATTTGCTGTATCTGAACTCCTTCATCCCATGGAAAGGAGCAATACCTGCTGCAGGTAAAGAAAAAGATTTGACCGATTTTACCTGCAGTACAACAGCCTGTCTCACTACATTTTAGGCATCAGCAAAAAAAAGTGTGATGATGTTGAAATTAAAGAGGCGCTTTCAATTTGACATCACAGTGTTCTCATGGACAAGCATGTGTGTGAGAAACCTTGCAGAATGGCAGTTCAGCAAAAAATAAAACATATGCAGTAATCAAGGAATTTCCTTTGTAAATTTGAAGAAGTTTCACAATGTCAGATAATCTGTATGGAAAATATGGCCCAATCAGATTCATCCTGTCACAGCTGATGACAGTGATCTATGACACATCTACAAAGTGTTTTAATGCTTTATTTCCCATATGCTTGATAGCAGATTTCTTCCTCATGGTACCATCTCCTGGTACTCAATTTTGTAACTGACTGAAAAAATTATGTATACCCCTGCCAGTAATCTTAATTATAGATATCATGTTTTGTGTGTGTTTCAGTTTGTGTGTGTTGGTGGCAGTCCCTGGAGGATGAAATCTTTCATTGAGTATATTGCTGCTGAGCTTGGTATGGAAGACCCCAAATCGGAGTACCCAGATATTTGTGCTGGAACAGACCGCTATGCCATGTACAAAGTTGGCCCTGTCCTCTCAGTCAGTGTATGTAAATTCTCAAGATAAGTTTTTCTCATAATTCTCGTGATTCTCTCATAACAGCTTTGTATTTTGTAAACAAGAGACTAGACTAATCTAAATGTCTTGTATGCTGAATGGTTATATTAAATTTTATTCAAATAATATAATTTTTTTTTTTTTTTTTTTNATTTTTTTTTTTTTTTTTTTGCCTTTGACTAATGTGTGTGACATGGCTGTGCTTGACTTCCAGCATGGGATGGGCATCCCGTCTATTTCCATCATGTTGCATGAGCTAATAAAGCTCCTCTATCATGCACATTGCACTGATGTTACAATTATACGCATTGGGACTTCAGGTGGAATAGGTAAGATTGGAGGTTTTTCTCATTTACACAAATGCTTTACGCTAACACATTACATTACTGCCAACAATTTTCCAAAACGTACTACTGTACTGGAATGGTATAGAATTGTTTTTCCAATTTTCCAGACTCATTGGTTTCAGTTAATTCTAGTTGCTATAAAAATCAACTTGTGGAGACTTGAAACATGCTTGAGATATGTAATCCATCACAGAGAACAAGACATCTAATAAATGTTTTGTCAAAGCAAAAAAAATTCATTTAAAAGTGATCTGACAATGTTTCCTAGTGGAAACCGTCTCTTCCAGAAGATCGATTGTACTGAGAAATTAAAACAACCGTGCCTTCTATAATCATGTGTAAGTGTTAGCAGGCTAAACATTGAATTTTAATGTGGGTCTTACTTGAACTTTAGATTTTGAAAGTTTGGGGGATATGAAAAAATAACACAAAAGCTGTTTTTGGAAAATGCTTTGCAATAAAGTAATGTGTATACAGGTAGTATTTATTGTACTCAAACTACAAAATCACCAGTATGGTCCTTTAAAAACTAATTATACCTAATTTAGCTTGTCAAAACCAGAAATGATAATGGCTGTACTCCCAAGGATGTTGATAGTCTTGATTTATTAAAAGAACATGAAGTACAAATAGGAAGAATGTTGCACAAATAGGAGGAATGTTGCTAAGAAATGTTGCACATCTCTTAGCTTCCCTGCACAGTCACACCTCATTTCTGATAATGATCGGTGTTGAGTAGAGACTTCTATAGGTGAAACTTGATACACAGGATTGTTGATGGTTATCTCATCAGATCAGAGGAATTGACTTATGTCACAAGAGGGAAGCAAACTCACTTAGCCACTTTCAGATTTTAGAACAGCACCAATAAATATGCCTTTCTGTTTGCGGTTGTCAGTGCCATATTGAAAATTGCTTTAAGTTATTCTTACATTTTACATTAATGAAAATATGTTATTATCTTTTTGTCCTGCATATAATTCCTCTGCACGTGTCATCAAAGGATGAAAACTACATGCTGTGATGCAGTTTGATCTTTGCTGTGTTGTCTATCACAACCATGAGAACACTTTTGTAGCCTGTATTGCTCAATTTATAGACTGAAAGACAAATTGAATTATAATTGTTTAAAGTAAATTTCAAATAAAAATAATAATTTTGCAAAATTTTTTATTTTAAACTAAAAATGAGTACATACAGCATTAAAATGTACCAATGCCCTTTGTATCTCCCTTTCCTTTTTTGCTTTCCAGGGCTTGAGCCTGGTACTGTTGTTGTCACTAAGCAGTCTGTGGATGCCACCTTCCTGCCCAAGTTTGAGAAGGTGATCCTGGGGAAGACAGTGGTACGCAATACTGACCTGGACCAATGTCTGGCTGAGGAGCTGTTACAGTGCGGCAAGGAGCTTAACCAGTTTGAGACGGTGATCGGCAACACCATGTGTACTCTGGACTTCTACGAAGGTATGATCACTGCTGCATTTCTGAGTTAATCACATTGTTCACTGACATCTCAACAGTGATTCAGTCATAATGTAAAGCTTTTTGCATATTTGTCTGGCTTCACTAATTGATGACAGGTCAAGCCCGCTTAGATGGTGCCTTCTGTTCCTACTCTGAGAAGGATAAGCAGGACTACCTTCGTAAAGCATCTAACGCAGGAGTCTGCAATATTGAAATGGAGTCCTCAGCTTTTGCTTCAATGTGCAAGCTGAGTGGTCTGCGAGGTAAGGAAAGACATGATAAGCATTGATAGCACTGACTTGTTTCAGTCTCAAAACATAAAATTCTTTTTTGATACAAAGTCTTTCAAGTTTCTAACCTTCATTTCTTTTCTTTTTTTCTAAGCTGCTGTGGTCTGTGTGACGTTGCTGGATCGGCTGATGGGAGATCAGCTGAGCAGCTCTCATGATGTTCTTCACAGTTACCAGAAACGCCCTCAGATACTGGTGGGCCACTACATTAAGAAGCAGCTGAGAGCCAAAGAAGGACCTCACGAGGTTTAAACAGATATTACACTGAAATACTGGGCATCTTCTCTGGAAACTTGAATAACATTTAAAATGTTGTGTAATTGAATGATTCAGCTTTAAATTAATAGTGTTAAATTATTTTTTTTTCAACTGACCAAATAGCAAAGGACAAATATTGGCTAGAAGAGCATAAGTTTTATAAACCACCAGATTTCCTTAAGTTTCGCACTGATCTAGTTGATTGTTTTTCCACCATTACAGTAAACCGACAAGCACTGTCTTACATTACTTTGTACTCTGTAGATAACCTCAATACCATTTAACAGGACTGCTACAGGCACCGCAGCAAAAGAAGCCTGTGGCATTAAACATCTCACAATACAACATGTAAAATTAATTATCCACAAAACTTGAACCTTTTAATGACTTTTTATGCCATCAACATTGTTGTGATAAAATCTCTATGACACCTTCACTTTGGCTGGCCTGTCAGAATTGAAATGCATCTTGTTTCTTGAATTTTAAAAGAACAACAGAGAGATGATGGACAAATGGGAAAACATGGATGCATCTGCAGTAGCTTATAGGAGGAAATTTGGTAATTGTTTTTGACTCTAAATGTCAGAATATACAGTGTCTTACCTTCTTTTTTCTTTACGTATTGATAAGAAAGAAAAGGTAGAAGTGCTGAGAATATAGCAATACTTTCCAAAATGCCTCATATTAATACAAATTGATTTATAAATAAACATTATGATGTAGTCTGCGTCGTATTTGCTTTGTAATGTAAAATGGATTGTATTGAGACAGTATGTTTATTTTAATGGAATTGTTTGTGTGTGCCACATGATGAACACTGTAAGCATATTTTGTCTCTCTGAAGGAAAAAAAATAAAACCTTTGCATACATATTCCTAAATGCTTGCACTATTTGCTGAAGCTTATGCCTCAAGGATGGATAGATGTATGAATCAATGGACACCTTGCTCTCACTCTGAAAAAAATATCTGTAGATGATAGCTAACGTGCAGATGTTTTAATAAGACTAAATTTAATTAGGAAAAGCAAATAGCAGATTTCCTGCAATCATGATATATGCTTTGTTATTTCTAAAATGGCATTATTTGTGTTAAATAGTTGCCTGTTCATGAACTTAAAGTATCTGATTATGGTATGCATTCTTTTAATCAATACTGACTAGAAGTTTCCATAAGGCCTTTTCTCCTGTAACAGGTTTCAGGATTTCGGGATATTCAACACACCTTCAGAAACCCGTTGCATTGCCCAGATAAGCCACCGAAATCCTGGATTACATGTTTTCCCCTTGTTTTGTGTTTGAGATAGGCTAGGATAACTTTGGATGCTGAGGTGCGCGTCAGAGGACAGAGGAGGGTCCGTTTGCGCGCTCCCGTGCCCACCTCCTGTCTGAGATCCGGTCCTCGCCGCGCCTATTCGCTGACTCAGTGCCTTAAGCAGCATCAGTGTTCACCTGACAGCAGCTACAGCATCCTCTGCGAAGAAATACTAAAGCCATGGCTAAAACAGCAACCGGTAAGCATCCTCAGATTGTGCATGGTTATATTACAGAATGAACTGATAGATGGATATTTGGATGGATTGCCTTTTTGACAGAAGCATCCTTTCTCTGTAGTCGTGTTGGCCCGGTGTAATCTACAGGCTGGTGGGTGTAACGGCTCCGCTGATTAATATTCTCTGTGCCGATTAGATTAAAAAAAAAAAAGAAAAAAAGAAAAAAAAAGCGAATTAAAATGTCTTTCCTTCTGCTGTGTTTCTGTCTGGGCCTATTATCTCCGCACAAGAGTCTGATAATGACAGCAGCCAAGCATCCTCTCGAAATGTCTGATTTATCATCCTGTTCTGTGATAATGTGATAATTCGCCTTAGCTTTGATCTTACATGGTGTTACATTTGATAATTTGACAATATAAAATAGCCTTAGATTGTTTTATGTACACGCTGCACTTGCGGTTCATGATACGGCGGCGGCCCCTACATGCAGCATAATGCAGAAGGACCCCACCCAAGACACGGGGCTGCCGAGCATTTAGCCCACAGCAAAGCTGACAGGGCTCCTCCACTCCCACTTTGACTGAGGCCTGGATGGACGGATTATTTTTCTGACTCCTGAACATCTGAATATGTTTGTTTCATCAGTGTATTTTTGGAGGGTTTATTAGTTTCCTTAGCTTGTTTTTCCTAAGAATGCATACATCACCAGTTGTGACAGCATGTGATGCCATTTACTGTCAAAATTCCATTTGAATGGAGTAAGATTAAGAGAAAAAGGCTTATATCAAATACAAATACAAATTAATTAGGCTTTGCAGTTAATAAGCTGCATGTTATACTTTCAGGTAGCCTATATACATGATTATTCTTCAGTTTTAATTGTAGTTGTTTTGATTGTCATTTCAAATATTAGTTTCCATAGCTTTTTGTTAACAGATCTAATTTGCATATGTCTTGAATAAATGCTTGCAGGTTCTTTAGAAAGCAGCATGCTGTATAGGCCAGTCTTCATTATGGCCTATGTGGTGGCAGCATGCAAAGACAGGTGTATGGTTGGGTGGGAGGCAGGCCAGCCCTGCAGCAAGGGTCCGCTTCACTCACTGGCCTTTGCAGCAGAAGGCTTAGCAGCATTGACAATCTGTAGTCTGCTCTGAGCAGCATGTTGCATGGCACTTTGTGAAATAAACAGTATGGAAAAAATGAATTTTCCAATGAGATTAAAAGCCCAAAGAGTTTCTAGAAACAAAACTCTAGATCATGACCAAATATTAAACTGTATGATTATTATAACACTCAGTAATAAAAGACAGGACAAGACAGATTAGTAGTTGTGCATGTTGTGATGATGACAAAACAACTGAGAATTCAGCAGGAAATGGAATAAATTGACGCTGTTGTTCATATGCACATTGATCTTATGCTGATTGGTTAAGGGATATAAAACAAGCCACTCTGGTTCACTGATTAAAATGAACCTTGTTGTTATCATAACATCCAATAAAGTATCATCAAGGTTGTTTTAACCCTCCTTTCAAAGCATCTTTAGTTGCCCCCATTTTACAGTTACTTTTATATGCATCCATTCATCTCATAAATTATTAAACAGTGCAGGATTTTAAAGGCTCTGAATAGCTCATGAACACAATGCACATTTGATTTTAATTGGATTATTGAATGATTTTTTTCCCCCCCTGACTAGTAATTTTGGAATATTTCAAATCCATGCATTTCTTTCTGATATTTTGAGATCATCTTTATTTATTCTGAGTTAACCTTACTTAGCAAATCACTGGGTATCACATTTAGTGCACATTTCAATCAAGTTATTTAATAGGTAGCTTTGAGAGGGACTCAAAGGGATGTTGTATGTTTCTGTTCCCACAGCATACAAAGAGAAGATGAAGGAGTTGTCTGTTCTCTCCCTCATCTGCTCCTGCTTCTACCCAGAGTCTCGTAACAAGCTGGTCTGTGAGTTTGAAGGTATGGATAAGCTCAAACATTGATTTTCTCTTAGATCAAATGAACGACCCCCCATGGGCGCTTTAGGTGCTGCATAAATACAGACATGACTAATAATGAACTGATACATGATTCAACACTGATTTTTCCTGTATTTTTTTTCTTACCATAATTGTCTGATTTACAGATATGGAGGTGAAACCCATAAACAAGCGGGCTTCTGGTCAGGCCTTTGAGGTGATTCTTAAGCCCCCATCACCGGTATCAGACATAGCCCACAGCCTTCCCTCACCCCCCAAGAGGGATATCTCTTTGGAGGACATTGAGAAGAAACTGGAGGCTGCTGAAGACCGGAGGAAGGTGATTATTTCAGCTTTGTGTGTTTTTTCAGTTGGATAAAACATTGCTACCAGTCTTAAAGACATTAAAGCACACAAAACAAATTGATGAGTGTATTATTCTTGTGTATTTTCAGTTCCAGGAGGCCCAGGTACTGAGGAGTTTGGCAGAAAAGAGAGAGCATGAGAGGGACGTGTTGCTGAAGGCCATGGAGGAGAACAGCAACTTTAGCAAGATGGCCGAGGAGAAGCTGCAGATGAAGATGGAGCAGATCAAGGAGAACCGTGAAGCCCATCTGGCAGCCATGATTGAGCGTCTGCAGGAGAAGGTGAGAAAAGCAGAATTCTCAACTGTCATATGTCTGTTTTGTGCTGAAATAAGGAACAGTAAGTGTGAGAGGGAAAACAAAACTTAAAGCAGTCTCTAGAAGGAGAACTTGGGTGGATTTGGGGTCTGCTAACCTGATGACTGCTTTTTTTCTTACCTGTCGTTCTGGTGCTTTCAGGAAAGACATGCAGCTGTGGTGCGCAGGAACAAAGAGCTCAGGGGGGAGGAGAGAGCATGAGCCACACAGCGTCATGACTTCCATCATCTATGTCACTCCATCCAGCGCCCTTCCTCACCCTGCCCTCACCCTCTCCAGAATAGACACCAACCCTGGAGGCTGAGAGGTGAAGGACTTCACCTCACCAGTACACCACACTACACCACACACCTCCTCTATCAGTATTATCAGTGGATAACAACATCAATAACACTTCTCTGGAGAATTTAGAGAAAATGTGATAATATGGCTATTATTTTGTAAATACTTTTTTAAATCTATCTATCTATCTATCTATCTATCTATCTATCTATCTATCTATCTATCTATCTATCTATCTTTGATGGTAGGTGAAGTACATACAAAGATTCTAATGTACTGCACTGTATATTTCAAACATTTTGTTTGTGATTGTTTCAGTTCTTGAAATTTGAATCTACAACCATTTTCTTGTGAAAGCCTTTGGTGTTGTGAATTGGTTGTATACTGACATTTTGCAGTGTTTCCTAATGATGTCATGGCGATATTTCTGTGTCTTTGTGAAGAATGATGGTTGGTGTTCCTAGACTACAGACTCTTCAAGATATCAATGTATCCCATCTGTATCTACTCACGCACGCCTACTCATTGTCATCGTACACGCTTGCCAAACCCAGAGATACAAAAGTGTTCACCTTTTCTGAAATGAGCTTGATAAAGAGCTTGATAGGTGCTTTATTGTTATTAGGAATGTCTTTGCCAATTAGGAGCAACTGTTTATACACTAGCAGATTCCTACTTAACCCCGATAATAAGATCTCTCAGCACATTTTTTAATTTACTCTGTTATGTTCACAGTATTTGCAGACTACTCTTGAATGTTATGACACCATACTGGTACAATGCATAGTGTCATGGACAGTGGAATGTGCTGTTGCTCCCACCTTGATATTGATAGTGTGATCATAACATTTATCTGTGTGGGTGTGTGTGTGGATTTGAATTTAATGTGAGGCATCATTGGCGTCTGCTCTCATTCGTGGGTTAGATAGAGAATGGATGCAGGATGCTTTACATTCAGCACTCTGAATTAGTCCTTTTAATATCAGTACCACTGATATCTGCCTACATCCTCTGCTGCTTGTGTTTTTCCCTTCATATTTCTCTGTGAAAGCTTTGCTGAATAAAGGTGTGGGGTTCTGTGGACATAGCATGCACCATCTAATAATTTTCTGTGATAAAAAATGAGGGAAAATGTAAACTGCCAAATAAAAGAACCAGTTACCTGCACACCCTGAATCAAACTCTTCCCCAGCTGATTTTTCCATCATGTTCCAGTCTATCTTGGTAATGTGAATGCTATGGTAATGCTAATCCATATGAAATGTTGTCTACTTATAGCATAAATTATATATATATATATATATATATATATAGAGAGAGAGAGAGAGAGAGAGAGAGATACTCAGGTTTACTCCTCAAGGGTTTAAGCTACCATATAATAACCATGGAAAACAAATCCAACATGAGCCTTCAGGCATGGAGAAGCAAAATAGCAAGTGGGATGTTCCTCCAGTAGGTGGCAGTGACACGATTTATTTGTATTATAGAAGCTAGAGCCCAAATCCTCCTGAAGAAGGGCAAAAGTTGGCAAACGCAAATAATGTAGAAAGATCATCCCACAGATGCTTACAAAGATAATTAATTTTTGTATATGATCACTAGAATTGTCTAGACAGTTTCTAGGACAGCAGGGTTTTTATTGTATGCCAGTCCTTAAAGACTGTCAAATGTAGAACTGTATTGAACAAGTATTGGGCATTAGTTTGATTGATATTTCAGTTAATTGATTATTAATCACATATGGTTTAACCCTTCAAGACACAGATCACTGAGAGTGCTCTCCTAGATGTCTGAGGTGCTGCAGGGAGATAGATAAAATTGAGAATTGAGTCAAGTGAACTCATTAAAAAAAAAAAAAGAAAATCACAGATTATGGGCCAGAAACAACACATTGGAGCTGACTAGTGATTTATTGGTCCAGCTGTCTGTGTGTTGTTGTTACTTTTTACCTCTTTTCTCCAGTGTTCCCATCCTGTTCACACTATTGTCTCCGTTTCAGACCAACCCAAGCTGGTGAGGTCAGGGCAACATTGTAAAGGATTTCCGCTGGCTCTTAATGATTTCCTGGGTATTCATAAGGGCAACAATGCTCCCAGATTTGGTTACCTACCTGGTACTCAGCAAAAGGATTGCCTGTCAGGCAATAACTGAGTCATTATTAGCTCATTAGATGCTAACAGATAACAATAAAATGCAGCTGCACAAAGCAGCTAGGGTCTCATTATGATATGGTATGGTTCTAATTATTTATATTTTTAGAGTACTTATTCTGCTTGTGTTCAGGAATTTGTAGTTTTGTAAACTTGCTTACGATGGGAAAAATACTGTACTATGTCACACAATATGAACTACAAACAAAACAGTCAGTTGAGTACATGCTGCAGGAATCAAACACATTAATATAAATCCATATTTTGTATTTTTAAAACCCATTTATTGGTACAAAAATATTACAATTAGATACATGAATAAAGTTGTACATGGTCAAATAGTTCCAACAGTGTAGTTCCAACAGTTGTGCATACAGTATAAAAATCTGTATTCCCATGGAGAGCTGATACCACCAAAGTAGCAGACTGAGTTCATGTGTAACTCTACATTGTTTAATACAGACATCCATGGTTTACAAACATAGTAGTTTCAGTATCATTAGTTGGTCTAGAAAATATTACCTTCATTTACCTCTAACTTTGTGCTTAAATCTATCCATGGCCCACACATATAGCAGTACTCAACCTGCAAACAGTGCATGTTAGCTACATTAATCATCAGTGTTTATGGATAACATAGAATCATTTAGTATTCCATTTGACAGGAATGATGACTGACTTCAGCAACCCTTCCCATTCATTCTTTATATTTAATAAAATACATTCTGTTTGCTTTGTTTCTCTGTGTTTTTATTGCTGTAGAAATAGATGAGCCAGGTAGTCCTGCCTAGTCTGTGGTGTTGGGCACAGCTCAGCTGTTGCCTTCAGTCCAGTTGTGGCTTCAGAAGGCCCCTACCTCTGTGCCCCAAGGCCTGTAAGGCTTTGACAGGGTGGAAGAGGGGCCACCCGTGCCAAGGGCTGTAGGGGAAACCAGGGGGAAAGCACTGAAGGAGAGAGGGAAAGCTGAAAGTGAGGAGAAGGATGAGAGGAGCGGTGATGAGAGCTTGGAGGCTGGAACAGGCAGACTGAGGGGCAAGGAACAATTGGGAGGCACCCTGAGAGATTCTGTGGGGGGCATCACACTGAGTCTGGATGTCCCAGATGCCTCTGTGGAGGAGGAGGAAGATGCGGAAGAAGAAGAGGAGGATGGTGGGCTACTGCTGCTTCTGGATGAAGGTGTCCTGCCTTGGGGTTGCTGTAAGAGGACAGGGTGGGGGAGATGGGCAGGGGAGGCACCATAGGCAGAGCCCCAGGCTAAATGTTCCAGTCCAGTGTGCACCTCTCTCTGAGAGGCATAGTTGCTGAGATGGGAGACCAAACGTATACGGAGGGGGTCTGTAGTGTCCCGACCCTCTATGATACTCAGGTACCGGGCAGTCTCTGCCAGGCACTCCCGAAAACCCAGGCTGCGGTAATCCTTAGCTAGAGCATGAGCCTCAAAGTAACCTGTCATAGAGGAAAGCGGAAAGTTATAAAAATACATTTCTACTTTTGTTATTCAGTAGACCATGAATTTCATTATCGAAAGCACAGGAAAAAGTACCTTTACCACCAGAAGCATGAAGCATCTTCAAATGATCCACAGTCATTTGTAATATTTCTGCTTTTTCTAGTTTAGCTGAACCCTGTAAAGAAACATAAAGGAAAGAATAGTGTCATAAAAAAACGATATTTCCGACTAGACGATCATCTTACAAACAATGGGTAAATGTTCAACTTCCGAAAAGCAAAGGTTGTTCTTTTTAAATATCATAGAAATACCTGTTTCTCAAATGCACTTGGTACCAATCTTCTCAGCTCTGACAGGCTGTTATTGATGCGATCACGTCTCCGTTTCTCAATAATCTGTAAATGGGTACAAACAAACACTGTAATTCAAGTCACAAATATCAGGAAAACAGCAGATTCTGAAAGATCAGTGCGCAATTTGGCACCTGATATGATGCGTTTACGTACCCCTCTTCGCCTTTTTCTAGCTTGAACTTGCGTGGTTGTGGATGGTGACATCGAGCCGTGAGGAGAATCCATCTGACTAAATGAAGGAAAACAAGCAAATATTAGATATATGCGCTGATTATATTTTGTTAAAAGCACAAATTCAGTCCAGCGCGGTTCATAAACAAATGCAAAACGGCTGAAATGCTATTGCCAGCGAATTCGATAAAATAACTCTGCTTTAAAATGGGTCATGTCATGTATAAACTAATTAACATACCTATTTTCATCACCACTGTCTTTCTCCACCTCAACATTGTCGTCCAGGTCGCTGTCGGATGAACTGTAATTGTGAGTTCGTTTCATTTTTGCAGATGAAAATAGTCCTTTTAGTGAAAGCTCCGGCGGCGCACTGACAGCAGCAGCGGGTCTGTGCAACAGTTTAAACGTCAGACGTGCTTCTCCTGTGATTATTTTCACGCCACGCAGAGGGGAGGAGGGGTTTCTGCGTGATGTAGGCGGTCCTTTAAATGACCTGTTAAAATCAAGTTGGAATTTGAGTGACACGTTTTTTAAATGGATGAGCAGGCCCAACATCTGAAAGACATAATACTTATACTATGGAAGCACTTTAAAAAATATATAATTTATATTGTGTCTTGTGGAGAGTGTTGAAGCTGCTCATTGTTACATGGTTGCCATCTCAGGCTGACTGGTAGCCTCCTGGCATAGGTCCCCCTTTTCCTTGCTGAGCCCCCTGTCCATGAGCAACAGGGTCCATTTAAAGTGGGACCCCTTTTCTTTTTCTGTGTTGTGCGGGACACACGGCCTATTAGCAGAGTGTGTTGTTCATTGTCTGCTGTCAGCTGTGTGGCTCAACAACAGCATTGATCAGCCAGGAGGCCCAACATTAGTCAGTCAGGGTTGCCAGGGCTCTCCTAGGAAACTCCCCCCTCCATCCCCCTCCCCATCCACTGCAAACAGGTCAACTGACTGGCACAGGGAGACCTTCCCAGGGAATCATTCATCCACTATGTGTAATAACAGAAAACCTCGTTATGCTGTGTATTGGGAAAGAGAAAAAGAAATGTTTTGAAAGGCTTGAGCTATGTAATCATAGATGAATGTTTCAGTTTTAAGCCATCTAATACACACAAACCTCCTGAACCATAAGTTATTAGAAAACCAAGGTTGTGCCATAGTCAGTGGTGAGCAGGGGTGGTCTGTTAAAGGTGTGATCATTTTGACCCTGCTAATGTGTTTGGGTCAGAGGGCAAACTATATAAAACACAGGAACTTTCAATGTTTGTGTTCCACTGTGTAACTAATCCTTTCCTGGTGTTTTTTCTAGGATATATTATGGAGAAAAAAGAAAGAGAGAAGGATATGTAAGAAAATATATTTTTACTTTTGAATACATGCAAATGCATGTCAGATATTTTTTACTATATGTGATCTCAAAAATTTTTAATTTCTTTATATTGTGATTTAAATGTCAGTCTTCTCTGTGTCATGGATGAAAGGTCTGGGTAATGACAGGATCTTGGACTGGGCTAATTCCTGCATTAAGTCTGACATGTCTGGTAAAGCCATCAGCAGAGTGTGACCCTCCTGCTGTCTTCCATTCCACTACCTTGTAGAGAAGCAGCTGTTTCTCTGCTCTGTCCATCAGGTCAGTTGTTGACTTGGTGTGTTGGGAGCTAGACAAGTGTGGATGAGAGTTTGATCCCGGGGAGCAACTGCCGGCCAACATGCAGTTCCCAGAATGTCAGAGGGCTTTCCATGCTGACAGATACAATGTGCAAGTTTCAGTCATTCTGTTTATGCAGTGTGCAGATGAACCTTCACGCGATACACACGCATAGATACCTGCATGTGTATCTGTATGAAATGGACCCTTCGGCCTCCCTGTCAGCACACTTTCACCAAAAATCCTGCTCTACCTTCACCCAGTTCATGATTTTACACATTCTGTTCCCATTTGGTGGATTTATAGACTTGCATGCTTCCTGTCTGGACACTGTTCCTCATGCATACATTTGTGTTGCTCCTCACTCTCAAAAATCCTGGTGCTGGTGGGAACCTGTGGTGGGACAGATTAAAATACAAATCCCCAGCCAGATCAGTGCAAGCCCTCTCCTTGGCCTTTACCCTGGACTGAAACATACATGGCCTTTCCCGGACTTTTTTTTGCCAAATGACAGCGTGAGAATATTTTGAATCACTTCAGTATTGTTTATGATGCTATTATTATAATAGCGTTCTACAGTGCCACCAGCTTTGCAGGACAGACAGGTTCATGTGGTCTTCATTATGCAGACATAAACCACTCTCCTCACACCTAACTGTCAAGGTCCTTCACATTAGCACCGACATTCCTGGGCTCATTAAACATCATTATGATTTTTCCCAGTGACCAAAAAACCTCAACATGTCTCCTGTGGTATCACGACATTTGACTGTTCCCACTCTTACATTCCCATGCAAATTAGTGATTTTTGGTGATGTTGGACGGTAACACTAAATTTGGCACATAATATGTAGTGTTTCACTTTATAAAGCCACATTTCCTGAGTTTCTAACTCATTTTTCTGTGACTGTGAGATTTCTCTGTGCATTTACATGTTAAAATATCTTTACCTTTAATAAACTGAAGATAACGCCAAATTGCCTGTTGATCAATGGTCAAACATTTTGAAGAACCTACTCTGAAACCAGCGCCAGGAAGTTAAGAGGTATAAGCAAGCATTTGTTTGAAACTGGCGTGTGCCCAGCTGCCTTCCTCAATCTTCCCTCAGGTTTCCCTTGGTGACTCTTTGTGTGTGAGAGTGCGCCTGAGTGTGTGCTGGTGTGTCTGCGTGTGTTTATGTGTGTGTGACTGAGAGTGAGTGTGTGTGTTTAGGAGGTGCTGTTTCCCACAGCCCTGATCTAATTCCGTGGTAACTCAATCTCCGTGTGAGCTCTCCCGGCGAGTGTTCTCCCACCCGCCGACAGTCTCTCTCTGGCTGGCTGAGTGTGTCTGACAGAGGCCGGCTCAGTCTCACAGGACCCCCCCTCCCACACACATACACCCCCATCAGGATTGATTTACTATGTCAACCGTTGGGGCTGTCGGCAGCAGCAACGCTGCAGCCGTGCCTGCATCCTGTGTGCACACCATCCTGACATCTTATACCTGTCATTCAACAACTGCTGGAGTGAAGTCTGTGAATGTGTGTGTGTGTGTGTGTATAAGATCATGTATTGTCCATGTTTTATTCAAATGACATGGGTGTACATGTAAAAATGTATGAACTGCACACATACATGAAACTGTCTTGAGTGCCACCTTTTTTGGTTCAAAACAGGTTGTCCAACTGAGAGAAATGTCTCCTAGACAGCTTCCATATAAACAATGTTATCCTATGGGCCACAACTTCCTGCCTGTCCCTTCTGGTTCCAGTCAGCACCCAGGCGCTATACTGGGCAGGGAATAGACCAGGCCTGAGACCCATTCCCACTTTGTGACTGTAATCCACCCTCCTTCTCATTCTTTACTTTCCTGCCTTTGTTGGCATCCATTCTCATGCTTTTTGGATAGGTAAACCCAGGGAGGATATGCTGACTTCCTCATTTCTTTGTTTAGCATGTTTTTTTTCTTTTTTTTTTTTTTTTNTTTTTTTTTTTTTTTTTGGTTTGTTTTTTGGGACAGCTTCAGGTCATAACACTGACAACAGAATCTCAGAGCCGACAGGTAATTAATCACAAGGATTAGATTCAATTACAGATTCAAGAAAAAAGATTCAAACACTACCTAGAACACTGACATAGAAAACTGCAGCCTCGATTGTGAACTTTAAAAGAAGATCAAGTTAACCTGAGTCATTTCTGAAAAAATAAAATTGATTTAATCAACTCTTCAGCAATGGTGCACACTCCTTCACAATAGCCCCTAACAGCTATATTGTTCATAACGTTTACCAGTATGCTGCCCATTACCAGTCAACTTATGCAACTCTACAATAGAGGGAAGGCAGAACACAAGACAAGTTCCCAAATAAGCACAACAGGAGACAGCACGTGATGTCCGCTGAGAGAAACGAGGACCATGGAGAAAGCTGCTTTTAAGGCCACACATTGTGCTGCCACAGGAAAAACATTGTTTGCATATCAATGGGAGTGTGTGTGTGTGTGTGTGTGTGTGTGTGTGTGTGTGTGTGTGTGTGTGTGGGGAGTCTAAATTGAAACGTATCTCCTAGTGGTTGAGATCACAGAAGAGGTAGCATCACAGGCCCTGGATATATGAAATATTAGTCTGCTGAGTCAAGCCAAATTTAATGACCTCTTTCTACTGTGAGACTGTCCTGCACTTGTCAGACAAG
This sequence comes from Lucifuga dentata, assembly GCA_014773175.1. Lineage (NCBI taxonomy): Eukaryota > Metazoa > Chordata > Actinopteri > Ophidiiformes > Bythitidae > Lucifuga > Lucifuga dentata. The sequence goes on along the minus strand of VXCM01000081.1, from coordinate 62,794 downwards.
AGATGAGGGATCATAGCCAGGGGAAATCTACTGAATGTTTGGAGCTGACTCCTCTCTGAAGGCTAAATATCACTCAAATTGATATCTCCTTTAGATTACCTCAGACACTTAAACCAGTTTTTCTGGGTGTGCATTGTTCTATTTGTAGAGTGGCTTTAAATCTGAGTCTACAAACACTAATACTGACATTTTTTAGACAAAATCAAAAAAATAGAAACCAGCCAAATTATGGTGTGTCATAGGTTTATCACAAAAATGCTGCCTTTTTTGTGAGCCGGCTTCTTTCCCAGTGGATGCTCTGTGCCAGCTGTCCCCGCTGCAGTAAAGTACTGCTTTCCCAAGCTCCAACCTGTGGGAAAATCTGTTGTGGCCAGTAATTGATTCCGCCCTGCCAGCCCCATTACTCTCCACTGCAGTCAAACTGCCAGTGATCTGCAGAGAGCCTGTTAGCACAACCCCTTTACTCATTCTCTCTCTCACACACACACATACACATATACATGCATCAAAATCCCACTAAGTCTCACTGTTAATTGTATCATTATTTCTATTTTCACTCCAAATGTCTTAAATGCTTTCTGCATTGTTTTTGGCTTTCCATTATTGAATATTGTTCTGAAAATGCAAAAATCACATTAAACTTGTTACATGCAAGGTCCACTTCATGTAAGTCAAGGATGATTTGAGTTGACTGTGAAGGTTAAAGAGCAGTTGCAAGCGAGATGTTATGGATATTAATGATCTCTGTCATCATCTTGAAAAGAATGAATGTGTTGGTTGTTTGACTGCAAAGATGCACCACTGACCCCCTGAAAAAACCCCTCCCTTAAAGTTTGTCATGAAATATTAAGTGCAGTCGTCTGCTGAGATGGTTGAGTTGCTTGTCACAGCCTAACACTTACCACATGTCTAAATAAGTAAGTGCTTCCCCCATCCAATTAATCTTCAATTAGGGGTTCGGCTCTGTGCCTTCGCATCTGTGTTTCTCACTCTCTGTTTGGCAGGAAGGGTATGGGGGAGTGTGTTTGTGTGTGTTTGAGTGTTTAGGGTTATATGAGGATTATGAGGCTCTGGGTGGATACAGAACAGGGATAAAAGGATGCTTTCTGAAACACATATTTACATGATGACTATCATGATCTACCATAACTATCACTCTGATTATGTTTATTACATAGCAACACTTTGAAGGTTGACACAGCTCATATAAAACTTGAGCAGAAAGAGACACATGATATTGACCCATCGAAAATAATCATTTCATGAGATGCAGAGAGACATGAAAGGCTTCACTGAGTGATTTATCAGGGATTCTCATGACTCTGGCAGGCTTTATATAACTACCAGCTGAGGGGTGCACTTTCCCATGTTGTAAGGGGTCAGGAGGCCACGCTCTAAGCACTGTGCAGTTGCTTTTCACTGAAGAATTCCAGCCTACTGTTGGGGATCTAAGAGAGCATAAAAGAGGAACCAAGAACTGTACGCTACACTCCTGGCGAACCCTCCGCCCACTGCACTCTGCACCCGGTGGCTGTGCCCCATGAGCAGCTACCCCTGCACCTCTCCCACTACTGAGAGAACAAGTAATGTCTCTGTGAGAGGCAGTGAACTCTCCACCCCTGAATCCCTCTCCCACCCTGCCATCGGTGTGCTGCAAACCAGAAGCCTGAGGCGCAGGGAGCGTGTGGGATGAAGGGATGAGAGAGGAGATCAAAGCAGGAAGCATGAAAAACCTCAAAGCACACAAGCAAGAGGCACCTCTCTGACCTACGTCACACACACATGCACACACACACACACATACACACACACACGGCCTTCATCTCTACATGGCGACCACCCTGGCCCCTGGTTCCCCAGCCAGCANACACACACACGGCCTTCATCTCTACATGGCGACCACCCTGGCCCCTGGTTCCCCAGCCAGCAGCCGTGCAAAAAGGCAAAGCAGAGAGGGCATGTTCCTCAGGTCGTGTGAGCGTCACGGCAGATGGTCAAGACCTGCTGGCAACCAGACCTGAAGTGATGCCCCCTGTTTGTGCCCCAAGCACCAACTCTAACTCACCGGGCTTTATTAGACAAACTACATGTTCATATTATCGCATATTTAATTTGAAATTTTCAGTTTTTATACTGAAATTTGTGATGGACATTTATTAGTAATATGCATTTTGACCCCTGTTAATAATTAAAATATTTCAATGAATGAAAATCCTTCAAATTAGAATTATTACTCAATTGCAGTAATTTGCGCACACTTTTGAGTTCTCAGAAATGCCACCAGGAGGATTTCTGAAATGGTTAAATCATTTGGGTTTGGTTCAAAAGGTTTACATTATGGACATACCTCAAAAGTAAATGAAAGGCACTGTGCTGAAGGCTTTCAGTGATCTCCACATGGATGAAGCTCACACCTCAGGCAAAGTTTTAAACAGTATTGAAATGACAGATAATCTGTGGAAGGAAAGAACATAATAATAGATACTCAAACTAGATGGAAAGTGAATAAAGACTTTTCTGATTAGGAAGTAGAGGTGATTCAAATGTTTTGTGACCTTTTTATAAATCACACTATGAAAACATCACTCCTCCCCAGAGTCTCATATACACATACTGTATATGTATATAAATGTGCACACATAAAAAGACTTTGAGTATCACACCATTTGCATGACCATGTGGCTGTGGAGGGTTAATGCAGAGTTCACTGTCAACATGATCTGCTGTGACCGCAGCTTCACCTGCCTGCATATAAAGCTATTTAGGTTCATAACGAGCCCAGTCAGACTTGCAAACTCCCCCTTGGCCCTGAAGATCCTCTCTCCATTATTCATGAGTCCTCAGGTTGGACCCTGGGAACAAGCTGAGCGAGGCCCTGTGTCAATACGAAACACTGGCCACCACAATGGGCTCTGCCTCCAACTACACTGTTGACAGACACCAACACAAAGGACCTGAAAGGGGTCCCCCTCCGTTCTCACACACACTGAAGAATGAGTCAGTGTGCTACCGCTCAGAGCTGTGTTTGTACAGTATACACAGCTTTTGTCCATGGCCACTGTTCCTCCATCAATGGGGGCTGAAGTGTTGATGAAACCAGGAGGAACAGACTTCTCTATGGCTGCTAGTGAGAGTTCATGTTTATTAGATGGGCACCGCGCCTGCTGGATGGTACCTGTATGTAAAGGGGTGAGGCAACAACAACTAATCAGCTTATTGTCCTGTAAAACAACATTCCATGATATATCACAGCCCAACCTCTTTGAGAATTACATCCTTATTGTCACTAGAGTTAATGACTAATTAATGCATTTGGACAAGCAATTCAAATATTTCAGCAATGTGACAGTCTCATTAATGTTTTTATTTATGGAATACACTAATTATCATTGATGCCAGTTTCCATACAAATCTTGCATTATACATAAAACACAGATCTATGGTTGCACTCCATCTGATTGTTAACTTTTAGACAGTTCATTTAGTATTAATATGAACAAACTTCTCTCTTCAAAAGCTAGAAACTAACCCTGCAACAAGGTGCTAAATGATGGCATTATGATGCACCAGAATCAATAGCAATGGCAATAGAATGGGCTGACCGAATAAATTGATAAGATGCCTCCTTGTGTGTTTTCATTGCCATAAGATTTTGTGTAATGCAGAGTGAATAGGATGGAAAAAAATTAGCATACATGGGACAATTCACTACACTCATATTATTAGCTCATGGTCACTATCAGCAGCTCCATGACTTGCCAAGACATAAGCAATGACAACCACCATCACTGGCCAACTAGATTCTGACTTCATATACTTATACAATTTCATCATCATTCTTAGCTACTAGCAATCACTTAATAACCAGTTGGCAGTGATCATCTAAGCACCACTTTTGTTTCAAATAATGGCTGGATAACTTTTTAGAGCAATAAATGTGATGTTATTGCACAGTAGACAGCAGTCAGGGGAAGGTAACACTGAGAAAGACATGACGTGGGTCCCCATCTGATGTGTGTGTCAGGATTGCTCTGAGCATCTCCAGTCACTTCTGTCTGGAGAATCTTTTCCATCTTGATCTCCTTGAAAAATTCATCAGCAACAACATAACAACTCAAATGAAATAATGACTTACATTTCATCGCATTTTCTTGCTCTGAGCTCCTCCAGTCATTTCTATCTGGAAACTCTAAATTTGATCTCCTTGAAAAATTCATTAGCAACTGTATAACGGGGCCACCAACATACATCCTGATAAAGTAATGTCTTACATTTCATTACATTTTCTTGTATAGTGAACAATAATATCATTACAGACCACTTTTATCCACACAGGTGATTTTTGAATGAATGAATGAATGAATGAATGAATGAATGTGTTTTGGGCACGTTTACCTTTTTTTTTTTAAAATTTTTTTTTAAGGCCAATATGAGGTTTAATGCAGTGTATTATTAAAACCAATAGGAGGCAGTATGTGACAGCCATGATTTGATGAGTAATAATCACTGATAATCTTATTGCACTCTCCTTTTGGACTGCCACTGAACACTACTTTTTTCATTTTTTCTATTTAATGCTAAGCAATGTAATTGTCAGTTCAATGCAAACACCCTAATAAAGTTGGAAAATATAACTGTAAAATAAATATAATTAACTAGAAAATTTTATGAGTTAATTTTTAAAATGACAGAATAATCTATTGATTAATTAAAGTGAATAATTACACTGAATAATTAGATCGAAAAATCAAAGCCATTTGTAGCTAGATCAACTCATTTTCTGAATTCCCTTGTAGACAAATTCTTATCTTTTCAAATATTGTATGTAAAATGAATATAACAAGCAAACAAACAAAACGCAATATATAGTGTACACTATGCTTTTTGGTTGTGGGCTGTAGAAAATGCAAAGCAGCTTACTTTTGCATTTACAAAAACCAGACAAATTCAGCACTTGTGTGAAGTTTGCTTATGTGTTCACAGTAGTTATGAACACAAATTAATGTTCATTCACATGTTCATTTGCAGTTCATAGGCGCCATCTACTGGCTAAATTCAATGTCTCCAATCACCCAGGGCAGAACTGGCGCTATTTGGTGGCTTAAGATAGAAATATGTTAAATTTAACGCATATTTTTCTTCTACGCACATCATTTCTTCTCTGAAAGGCGTGTCGTAATACGCCACTTCAATGTTTTAATCTTCCTAATCAGTAGTGAATGAAGCACGCCTGCGCACATCGAATCTGACGTAAAGACACGCCCCACATCATGTATTTCCATGGAAACCCGAGCTCATGTTAGATTTTGATTGGTGGGCCTGAAGCGAGCACGCGGTGATCTGAGTTTAAATATGATATATTCACGGAGTAGCAGCCTTTCTGCGCTTCGCAGTGTGAGCTGAGCATTTTGAAGGTCTTGTGGTTTGCAACAAACTTCACTACATATTTACCATGGAGCAGTTTGTTGGAAACTGGAAGCTGACTAACAGTGAGAACTTTGATGAATACATGAAGGCAATTGGTGAGTTAGTTTTTAATGCGTTTAATGCGACTATTTTTAAACCAAACGAATCAATTTAACCACTTGCAGCATGTATCAATGAATCCTCGTTGTATTGCAGGTGTGGGCTTCGCCACTCGGCAAATGGGCAACGTGGTGAAGCCTAACCTGCTTATCAGCGTGGATGCTGATGGGTTTATTTCAATGAAGTCTCAAAGTACTTTCAAATCCACTGAGATTAAGTTCAAAATGAACGAAGAGTTCGACGAGACAACAGCAGATGACAGGAAGACCAAGGTGGGCAATTTCATTTAAAGCCACACAAATATTAGTCTTCGTTTGCATGGATGTGCCTTGACAGTTACACAATCACTTTCAGACCGTCATCACTCTGGAGAATGGCAAACTGGTGCAGAAACAGACCTGGGATGGAAAAACCACGACACTGGAACGAGAGATTCAGGACGGCAAACTAATTGCGGTGAGTAGATTGAGCACTAATAAACGAAATTAGTATCACTCCTAAAGTTGACTAGGCATGCATTGGCTAACGTAATGCTTAATTTTGTACTACCTAGAACAAAATACATGTGCTTTGATTCAGAGCCAATTTTAATACTCAACCATTGTCTTGCAGAAGTGTATCATGGATGACGTTGTTGCAGTGAGGACCTATAGCAAGGAGGCATAGTTTCGCCACCAGCTGAATTCTGTATTGAACCTGGATTTCTTTCTCAGTGCTATAAAATCCACTGTATTGCTGCCACAACAATGCTAATAAAATAAATCTGTAGCAGTCGTTTTTTAACTATATATCTAACACATCTAGGTGATGCAGGAAATAAATGAAGCTGTCAGGTTTGTGCAGGTTTAAATTTTAGTGGTTGGCCTGGTGTGACCTCCATCTATTTGGAGTTTTGCTGAAAGAAAGGATTAATGTTGGAGGCCAGTGCTCATGCAAAGGAAACTGTTCTCCAGCCCATTCTGAAACTATTACATTAAAACTGCCTAGCTTGTAACAATTTCAAAGCCAAACTGATCAAATGTAAGGTAACTGATCACAGAAATAAGGCCATAAGTCTCAGTAAATTAGACAGAACATTGCCCCACCTGACTCATGACTAACCACATGACTAGAAAGTCTCACCAGTTCCTTAAATAGTGTATTCATGTCTTTTGATTAGCAGTATAAAGTAAAAATTTTTTGTACTTGATGCATGTCCAGTTGCACGAAAATGGCTGAGACATTGTAACCCCTTACAATGTAATATAGAAGACAAATCTTGGAGCTAAACAATTCAAACTGAAGCGCAGTCATGTTGGCTATCTTCAAACAATAGCTTTACAAAGGCTTTTTGTTAACATCCTAATCAAGGAGCCTCTTGCTACAAGGATGTGAAAAGGAAAATTCCTGCTTGGGGTTAAAATGGTGACCTCATTTGGGCAAGGGCTCTTGTCTTGAATGCTTAGACTTGGAACTCAAGCAGTGCATGTAATTTGTTTAATTGGGTTCTTCAGAGAAGTATGTCGAGCCCCAAATTGTCAAACATTTCCAGGCTTTAGTGAATGACTTTGACCCCAGGTGGTGGACAGGCAACAATGACTGCAGACTAATGAAAAGCTGATTTGGTATCTTGAGTGCCATTTATATAAGACGACAGTGCTTAAGTTCAGGCTTTATGCATTACTGTCTTATGGCCAGAGCCATGCGCATCATTTACACTAGGAATTGCTTTCATATGTCTTATTAGTTTTTTAATTGTGAAATGTCTTAAAGTTGTGCATGAGCACAGGGGAGTGTTGAAACTTTGAGTTTTTCCAAACTGTCACTGAGTTTATTTGGGTAGTGTATCAGTGCAGGCATTAAGGAGTGGGCATCCTTTGAAATGCTTTTACACAATCACACCAAGAGCTGGTTATCATTAGACTAAATAGCTGCTTTGTTCTACAGCTGCTAAAATGCCTAAAAAAAAACAAAAAACATAGTGGTTAAAAAAAAACACTAAATTATAGGACTAAGTATAACATTTTATTTCAAATTACTCAATGTTTATTTCATTGATAATAGGAATAACAAACCCAAAGTACTTAGAATAGCATATAATAAAGATATGATGTAGATAAGCAAAGTCTGAGACTCAAATGACAAAAAACTAAATTCTAAAGCTTTTTACGTATGACCGCTGGGATAGGCTCCAGCTCCCCGTGATCCTTAACAGGACAAACGGGTAAAGAAAATGGATGGATGGATGTTTAGCTGCCTGTAAACTTGAAGAGTCCAACAAGCTCATCCCTTAACAATGCTGCCCCCTTGTGGCGAATTGTTGAAACAGCGATAATGATTGGCCAGTGCCATCATGAACCATGAAAGGGGGTAGGGAGATTTTTTTTTTTGACACTTAATTGATAAGGGATTTGTTAGGGGATTATATTTATACCAAATATACCAATTTGAGAAATTCTAATAGAATATCATTTCAATTCATAATGTTTTTCAATCACTGTACATAAAGTTTTTTTCTCCGTGTAACAAATGGAAAAGCCAGGAAGACGTCGTACGTAACTGTGACGCTGCCATCAAATATGGCTGACGGCAAAAACACAAACATGGAAGTCGATAAAGAAGATGAAATACCTTCTCCAAACAAAGTGACTCAACTCCCTGACGAAATTACCCACATTTTAAGTAACGACAACGCCGTCAAAGACAAGGAACAAGCCGGTGAAAGCCACGTCACTACGGTATACTGCGAGAAGCTTCAGGCATGGATGTGGCAGTACCACACTGGGTATGTAAACTGGCAGAGCTGGCTTGCAGTGTCAGCGATGTCCTCACCCTATTATTTACAATCGGCCAACGGGACACCGATGACAGCTTTTGATGTAACCAGTCCTAACTCCCACAACTGGTTCAGCAACCCGTTTGGTCTTCCAGTGTTACCCCATCCACCCGCCGTCGCCTCTCTAGGTGGACGAACAGGTGAATCTGCTGGCGTGGCTGCACAACCACAGCATCAACAGCAAGAAAATGGAAATGCACAGAGACAAGGTAACTGTCTGGAACCTGTCCAGAAATCAGCTGCCTATTTATATTTTAGCTTCGCCTATGATATATTTTTTTTAACCCTCACAGGTCGAGAGTACAGCATTCCTTCACCTCTCCAAAGACTTCTAGCTGAAATGGTGGATTTCTTCGTATTATTTTTCATTAAAGCAACCATAATCATAAGTATTATGCACCTGAGTGGAATCAAGTGAGTTTATTCAATCATAATTTTGTGTTATTAAAAAGGGGATTGTGATCTTTGTTTTACTTGTTAGATAGCTTTGACAGAATTCTGCAAACTTCTGTAGCCAAAGTATCTTCCTCAACTTTTCAGGGATGTTTCTAAGTTTGCCATGCACTTCATAGTGGAGGAAATAGACGAGGACACGTCTATGGAGGAGCTACAGAAAATGATGCTTGTTGCCCTTGTGTACAGGATATTGGTCTGTTTTTATGAGGTGAGATCGCTTACACAAGTTACATTAATGGATATTTTTGATGTAATATTAAATCAAGTGGATGCAGGGGGTTACATTGACAAAGCTCTGTTATTCACCTTGAAATACCCAAATTGCATAACATAATACATGTAAAATGAGAGGTTTCAGCCTCTTAAATTGTGAATTGTGGAAATGCTCACTGGCAGTTATTCACAGCTTAAGTGCCTTCCTCTTTTTAGATTGTGTGTATTTGGGGAGCAGGAGGAGCCACTCCAGGGAAGTTTCTCATTGGACTCAGAGTAGTAACCTGTGACTCATCTGTCCTGGTTCAGCCCAACAGAGTGTTTGTGATGCCAGCAACTAATGTTTCTCTGTCTGCGTGAGTAGCTAATTTTACAGGTTATCTTTTCACAGGTTTAACTGTAAAGAATACATCCCAGAATAGTCTGACCTGTTTGTAATGGAATCATTGTCTCTGTCTCCTCCATAGATCAACTGTCAGAGCACTGAACAAGAACTTTTCAATTGCGTTCTTCTTCCCGGCTTTCATCACACTTCTGTTCTTCCAGCACAACAGGACTGTGTACGACATGGTAGCTGGAACTATTGTTGTTAAACGCACTGGGGCCAGATGATAATAAGGCCTAGTCAGCAGCGGTGATATTTTTCCAATGTGGATATTGTTCATGGTTCAGCAGAACTCAGGTGTAGTCCTTTCTAGGTAACACCACAGCAAGCAGGAAGATTAAGCATTAAGATACTTGCAGAGAGTTTATCAGTGAATCGCTTCAGTTCACAAAAACATGGATTCATTTTGACTTCAAAAAAGGTCTTCCAACATGCTGTTTTCAGAATTCGTTCTGGTGCCAAAACACATTTTTATCATCACAAGATTTGGCTCATCCAGATTAAGGCAGAATGTCTCGCATCCCTGAGTATTTTGATTTCTAATCATACTTTTGAGTATCTCCTTGTATTAAAAAAATGTGGGCTCAGACTTGATTTTAAGATAATCTCTGCACTAGAGGAATGACACATCATAATAAGCTTTTTCAGCTGGTTAAATACTGTAGCTAAATGACACAGTCAAATTGATGATATTTAAGGCTTAAAACAAAGCGTAGATGGCATGTGTATGAATGAAAAGTAAACCTATTGCATATTTTGTGCTTTACCTTTTTTTTTCTGCATTTAATTAGATTAAATTGAACCACTAAATATCTGTAAATGTGACATTGCTATTTGCAATTTGATAATATTTGACTTAGGTGTTTTTGGATACAACATTTTGAAATGTTTTGATAAGTTGCCAGTGTTGCAATTGTGTTTTGTCAACCTATGCTGTACTAACTCATCAGTCTCATTATTTTTACCTTATGGTTGCATATTGTACAGTATATCACTGTTGGAAAAACAATGTCCGCTCATGGAACACCCACGCATAATAACATTGCTGACCTTAGGACTCACAGGTGTTTTCAGTGATTCTGGCACATTAGAGTCTTTTTGCCCAAGTTGGGTGGAGCTGTGCTGAAAGTCTGTGGAGGTCACCAAACTCCAATAAATTAAAAGAATTATAAAGATTGAATGTGTCCTGGCTTAACAAGTGCATTGTTGAGTCAGGTGTTGTGTGTATACACGTTTGCAGTCCTCAGGAGGACAGCCAAACAAAGTAAAAACATCTGTGTGGGTGTATCATGGGTACAGTATTTTACATTACAACACCCAATACAAGGTTTTGTATTTCAGGAAATAATTAGGGAAAAGAGAAAATTCCACATGCACTTAAAGTGTATATCATAGAGAATGTTCTCCTTTATCCACTTGCCACTTTGCAGGAAGTAATCATTTATTTTTTACATGTTTTTGTGATTTTAAGATGATTTCCAAAGCCTTTACTAATCTGTTACGCTAAATGAAAATGGTATTATCTTTGAAATCATATATGTGACATATTGTGGCAATTACAATGATTTTCTGGGATAATTTTGCTGGCTTACACACCCTGCTATGACAAAGGTTATATTATAAGGTTATATTATAAGTTTTGTCATATTTATTGCCAGTAGTGTTTGTATTGTACAAGACAGTATAAAATCTCAGCTCACTCCACTCTCATTTCTCTGAGAAAGGATTGTGGGTCTTTTTTCAGTTGAAAATACCATGTGAAAAATAAAACATTCATTGCAATCTGGAATTTGTAGTAGTCTTTTGCTCAATTGTGAGCAGCTGAAGCTCTAAAAATGTCAACTTCAGATGAAGCTTGGCACACACTGATGACATTTGTCTTATTTACAGGAGTTTGGCTCCACCTAGAGCATATTCAGTGCTTATTGCTCACAGATGTCAGTGTTTTGTCAGTCTAGATGTGTTAGAAAGAATCAGCTGTGTTCCTTGCACACAATATTTGCCCACGATTGCTAGAAGGCAATCCAGTCCTAAAAGCTTAAATTTACATAAGTAGTTAATGCATCTTTTATGGTTGGATTCAGCACTTCCAGGAGCATAAACACCCCCATTATGAACAATTTTTACTGTAGCATTTTGGAGTAATTAATTTCCAAAGTCCCTTGCATGGACAAGCGATTAACAAATGTCTCATTTTTGGCCAGCCCTGTACATCCTAACACTTTTTTTCTAGTGCTTCCATACATTGTCACACTTGTTTTGGGCTTCCGTACTTCATAATGCTTTTTCCACTTCTGTACTTCGTTGCACTTTTTCTACTTCCATGTTGTACTTCATCACACTTTTTCTTCTAGTGCTTCCGTACATCGTCTTACTTTTTTCTGTTTCCATACTTTTTCCACTACCATATTTTGTCACACTTTTTCCACACCAGGAATCAACTCAGGTTAAACTGTTTTGAAACATAATTGTAATGTCACAAATTGGGAACATCTGGACAAGCAACAGCTGCTGAAATGTCAGTAGAGCAAGCCAGATTCACTACTGAGATCTGATTTTCATGATCCACAGAAAAGAAATTTAATGGAGGCAATTTTGTCTGATAGAATCGTATACAGTGTCACTTTTACAGTGAATGAAAGCTGCAAATTTGTAAGAAATATGAGAACCAGGATGTTAAAGACAGCCAGGATCACTCCAAATCATTGTAACTGTCTTCTGTCTTTCATTACTAGTGCCACCACCTCTATGTACGCTCAGCCACCAAGACAGAATAATGACAAATGTGTCAGATGGATATAAAAGTCACATGAATTCCCTTGCAGCTGTCATGTAACTATGAACACAGGAATCTCTGTCCTTTATCTCTAGAGCCTGGAGATAACCTGAAGTTGCTATTCGGCAGGTTTCTTGCTCAGGACCCAAGGATATGCAGTGTCGGGTGTGAAGTTGTTTGGATGAATGGTTCTCAAATTGAGCTGTGCCTATAAAAAGTAGTCCGTATGGCAGATTACGCTCTGGGTGTGGCAGCATATGCTCCAGTCCTGTGGCATGGTCTCAACCCGACCCTGTACAGCAATCAAAGCTAGCTCACAAGGATGTGCAGAACAAAATTATGGCAAGCTGTGGAGCACATCATAAAGTTCGGCCCATCCCGAACAGACACATTTTGGATGGGCACTGCACTAGTTTAGATAAAAGGGTCACCAGGCACAGATACACTCTCAAAACACAGATATACAGTCTGGTGGTCTAGAGGTTACGCTGTTTGCTTGGTGACCAGGAGATCACAGGTTCAAGTCCTGCTTGGCATGCATATTGAAGTCTGTTTCTCTGACAAGCTATAGCTGTTACACTGTGATGTTTTGGCTCTTCAGTTCAGCAGTCGCTTCAGCATGGAGCATTCATAGGCTTGTTTTCTTCTATTTCAAAATGCAATTTGGCTTTGTTTGAGGCTCATTTAGCATCACAATCTCACTGTAATAAAACAAGTTTCTGCTACTTAAATCTACTTTTTCAATATTTTCTTTCCCAATTTGTGATATTTCTTGCATGTTACATATATTGTGGAGGGAACTGTGTATGCTCCTATTGTTGGCAAGTGCTGACATGGTGATTGTGTTAGGGCCACTAAGTGGCAGATTCAGCTGTCAGCCACAGATGGTACTCCCAGATTACAGAGCACCACCCCCAACCTCCCACATGCTGTCATGCACCACGCCATTACTGCAGGCAATGAAATAATGTAACTCATAGTCATGAAGGCCTTTAGTGAGGATGAATAAGTGTGGGCAGAAAGAGAGCCTCAACTACTGAGACACCAGTGCCGCACTGCACACTAATGAGTGTAGTTCCATTTGGAGTTGAGGAAGATTTGTAATCTATTTTTGTAACGACATGCTCTGGCTCCTGTATAATGGGAGTGTGAAAGATGAAGAGTTTAGAAAAGGACAGCTCCAGGGGAAACTCAATACTCTGATTTATAACAGGCGTTTTTTTTTTTTTTTTTTTNTTTTTTTTTTTTTTTTTTTGTGAACACCATGTAATAAACTTAACAGCCTTCTTGGTGAATTGGTAAATTATAATCAGTTATGAGATACACAAAATAACTGGTGTAAATCATGGTATGAGTGTCATTCTTGACTGTAAATAAAAATCCTTTTGTAAGTTTGATGCTATTGCCTGCAGCGCTGTGGAACTGATTCCCATTGGAGCAACTCATTATTTAAAAAAAAAAAAAAAAAAAAAAAAAATCACTGTAAGGTACATTCACTAAAAGCATCCATCAAAGGGGTTATAGTCTTCATTTTCTACCTCAGAAGTAACAGACTGTAAAGAAGTAAATTTATCTTCACTGTTATTCTGTGCAATAGTACATTAAAAGAAATTTATACTCAAAAATAATTCCATTTGTACAGTAAGGTACTCTGATATCACATCATATGGTTTGATGCAGTGTGAAAAATCGAGCTTCTTGCCCTGTCCTGACATGGTGTATGGTACGGCATGGTATGGCATGGCATGGCATGGCATGGTTTGAAGTGATATTGTACGGTAAGGGTCCAGCCTGACTTCCTACCACATCCACTGATTTTAAACATAAAATTCGGTTTATTGTCGAGGGGAACACTTTAAGGGTTAGCTTCCCTTACGGCACACCTCACTCTACAACAACAGACCTTTATACTGTTATTCTTACATGCTGAATACTGCTCTCCATAATTAATAAACAGAATTTGATGTTTAAAATCGGTGTTCCTTATAAAGGAGGAGTCATCTACAAGCAACACAGAGGGGTTAGAACTCTCTGTCGTAGCTACAGGGCAGCGCACAAAGTAAGCACGGTAAGCTCAAGCAGACTAAAATATGTAAATGATGAAGTTTACATCCTTGAAGTCATTATTCCTTCATTAGAGCTTTCAAAATGGCAGCCGGGGCTTGTCATAGCAGCAGGCTTCAGGTACAGTGGTGTGGCTGAAGTGCAGTTCAGTGGTGGTGTTCTTCCCTGTGTGTTCCGTCTGCGCCTGTTGTCATTCCTCTTGAGTGGAGTCAGTAATTGCAAGTTTCCTTGGTTCTGTCTGAGTGATGAAGGCTGCTGATGAAGATGAGGCCTGTTGACTGGGGGGAAAGATGAGTTCCTGCTCTACTGCCATGCAGGATGGAGACAACACCATAACACACATACATACGTGTATGCTCACACATTTGAAAGTTTTGGTATACAATGAACACAGGCACAGTGTTAATTAATCTGAACACATTGTTGAATTTTGCACTGATCTATTGGCTACTGGTATGGTAGCATATTTTTATTTACTAACCAATTCAGCTAGCGGTGGATATTTTCTAGCTGTATCAATTTAATTTATTCCTCTTTACAGTGATAATAAACACTAAATGATCTCATATTCCAGGAGAGTGAGTAATTGTCAATGATATGATATGAATACACTCATTTTCCTGCATGGGAGATTACCTGTGCTTGAGTTCTTTTTATTATTGTAAAAAGATATAAACTCTTGTGCTGTAGAGGCAATTCACAACAGGAGTAGTGAATGTGTATGCAGCATAGCATTCATCCTCATTTTGTATGACAATCCAGTAGGTTTCTAAGTATTTGTATTTTGAGTATCTTCAGTAGATGTCTCTTTAATAAGGCAATAAGAAGTTTGCATTGGCAGACTGCCATCGATGCCATTTTTTTTTTCCTATTGGTTACTGCAGGGAAAATTCTGCCTTTGCTGTCGTCCTTGAATAATATTCTTCTTGGGTGATGGCAGGTCTGATGTGCATATAAGTGTGATGAGAACCTGAATTTTGGACTGTGGCAGCTAGAATATTTTTGCCTAATTGCATAATCTGGAAAGATGCTACTGTATGTTCGGCTTAGTCACTGCAATCCCCCTCATGCTAAGTGACTCTATGCCATGGTTCCACTTCACTACTGATTTGGATTAAGGAGGTGCTGAATAGACTTGCCTGGCAACAGCTGCATTATTTACCAGTCATCACAATACACTCCAGACCTCTTTGGAAAAGAGACACAGAGTAAATGAATGAGGGAGGCTTTGTCCCACATTTGCCTGATAGAGTGACATAAAAAGGTCAGTGTTCAAATGTAGACTGTAGATAGGTGTTGTTGCCTCAGTTATTTCTGTTTCTTCTATTTGTTGTTAATTATGATAACTGATGTGATTATTTGGTCACTGTATCCATCCTTTGTTTTTAGCTTTATTAAGCACAGAATACAAAATATCAGAATAGATTCTCAGAAATAAGTAGAAAACAACAAGGATCAGTTTACCTTTAAGAGAACATTAGTTTGTGATTAACATTGTTGCATTACAAGGATCAAATATATCTATTCAACTCTCACAGACAGTCTAAAAGCCTATGTGCATATACTGCCCTCTGTTGTTTGGATTGGGTATTGAAACTACAAGGAGGAATGGGCAGGCTCTTTTCTGAGGTCACTGATGTAACAACCCTATCCACTCTGCTTTGTTTGCTTCCTGCTTTGCGCTTGT
The DNA here is from genome assembly GCA_014773175.1 of Lucifuga dentata. Lineage (NCBI taxonomy): Eukaryota > Metazoa > Chordata > Actinopteri > Ophidiiformes > Bythitidae > Lucifuga > Lucifuga dentata. The sequence goes on along the minus strand of VXCM01000081.1, from coordinate 46,872 downwards.
TGTTGTTTCTTCCAGGAAGAGAGTCAGTGGAGTGGAAGTAGTTGCTACCTGGAGGTGGATCACCTTGGCTCGATTAGGCTGGGAGACTATTTAAGCTGGTCTGCTCAGACACTCGCTCTCTCTCTTCCAGCTTCCCCACGGACAGTTGCTTCAGTCTTGTTTGATTCCTTTCAGTTTGACATTGCTCATCTCTCATCTATGCATCCTCCAAACATTACAGATTATGCATAATCACTATGGACCTTTATTTTTGTTATTGTAAATAGTAATTTCATTTACTAAATTCTTACTTTTGACTGCAACCAACTTCTCCCTCCTTTGACTGAGCCAGTTCATGACAGTGAGGCCAGATGAAATTTCAGTGCTGTTGTTTTGTTAAGATCTGTTGGTTATTTTGCCTTCCCTGTTGTGCTTGCTATGCCAGCATTTTCTCCTCTGAACCTTTTTAGAAACAAACAAACAACAACAACAACAACAATAACACCCATTCAGTAACTTTGCTTCCTGCCTGCATATCATCAATTTTTTTCTTTCATTTGGTTCATTTATTTAAACAAGTTCCCTCAGTGGCTCCATTCCTCCTCCGCAAATCACTCCTACCCAAAATTTTAGTTGTCTAAACAATGTTCTGGAGAAGTGCGTAAGCAGTAGCTTGCTATTTTCAGCTGAATGAAAAGAGTCCTGGCACTTGGACTCAGAATGAAATCTGTTCTGTTTTGCTAAAGTTATCCTTGAATACATAAACAGCATCTACATGTAACAGAGCCAAAGGTATTAATGATGACCTTCAGTAAAATTACAATTATTTGACTAAGAAACTTATCTTTAATCCTCTGCTGTCTGTTTTGCTTTCAGGTACAAAACTGCAGAGAAATATGCTGATATTGATAACATGAAAACAAATGGTAAGATTCAGTGGTAATACTGTTGTTTCATTTATATGTTTGTTTTAGAAAAAGATAAAAGAACCGCATATTTATAATTGAATAGCTATTGATGTACTCCCCCACATCTAACAGCCAACAATGCTGAATCACCTTGCACTCTCAGAAGTTATGTAGGAAAAGCATAAGAATGAAGAAAACATTTACTGCAATCTATAACAGAAGGACACTGACCTCATAATAACCTTAAAATAAATGGGACACAGTTTTCTAGTTTTCTCATGTCTTTTAAAAGGATCAGGGCAGTATTTGTTGGTTTGGAGATCTTCATCCCAGAGCTTTCTAAGCTTTCATTTCATTTTTGTTGTTTAAACCAAGGACTGTTCAAGGTCACTTTGAGCTCTCAGCAGTTAACAATTGCTATACAGTAAGTAGAGCTGGAATTCAATGATAATTGCTGTTGTTCTTGTAGATTTTAAGCTCCAGTTATTTAATGTCTACTGATTAAAATGAGACAGTAGATACAATATTCACACTACTCTCAGAAGTGTACGCACCCAAATTAAGAGGTCAGGTTATTATCACCTGCCCTCTGGATTTGCTCTTTTCATTAACTACTGAATTCACTGGCTTTCAATAGGCTCTTTCAGTGTGACATGCTACACCGCCATTGAGCCAGAGCCACAGTGCCACCCATCTTTCTTAATGGGGGCTGGAGACTGTGGAGCTGCCTTGTTGCCATGGCAGCGAGCACTTTCACATTCTCCCCACATAGTGAGGAGCGTGCATGTTGTTCCTTCCAAAGTGGAGCGCGCCACAGCAGAGACTCGTCTGCTCTCAGACAGGACCTAGCCAGGGTTATTCACCTCCTGCTCTCATACCAGATGCCCTCTTAATCCCACCACCCACACTCTCCTTTCCTTTCTGTTTAGTGCATATTATTTCCCACTGGCTGGTTTTTCCATATTGCGTTTTGCCCCAACACTCACTCTTTATGTTTCTTTTAGATTTAGTATAACACATAAACTGCTAATATGAGAGTAAACTGTATTTTTTCTAAACTTTGTGAACATTTTGTCCACAAAGGTTTTCAAAAATTATGAATGAGTTTTAATTAAATGATTAATGACAAGAGTAGGAAAGCATGGGAAACAGCTTGCAACCATTTATAAGTTTTTTTGTTTTTTTTTCTTTTCTTTTTTTTGCCATGTATGCATGTGGCTCTGTGTTACATGTCTAGACATGTCTGTCATTAGAGGAGACACTTAGCTCTTCTAAGTTTAGAGTGAGAATACAGAACGAAGCAGATGACTACGTTTGGATAATTGTTGGACACTGGACATTTTCAAGGTAATTTAATTTATTTAAATTCAAGCTGTGTGCAGCTAATGTAAAAAAAACAAACCAAAAAACAAAAAAAAAAACTCAGAACTTAAACTGGAACTTCATTTTTACAGTGGAGAAAGAGTCACATTATACACCCTGCAGCAACTGCAACTACCATGTATTTTCTTACTAAGGGTTACTTTGGGCTTTAAGTATGTGAGAAAGCACACTGAGCGGGCTATGCAGAACCATCCTGCATTGTGGGGTTTATTTGTAGAGACAGTGAGATACAGTGCAAGGCTACAGAGAGAGAAAAGCTGGTATAGATACAAGCAGTTATGTTGTATACTCCTGTAGTAGCAAGCTCCCTTAAGGTACCTGGTCATAAATATAGTGGCATTATAGTTTGCTTATGTAAGCAAAGGAACAAGCACACACACACACACACACACACACACACAGCAGCATCATTTCTGCTATTTTACTGCTACTCCATCCGCTACTACTACTACTACTACTACTACTACTACTACTACTGCTACTGAGAGAATCATTACTTGGAATGAATGTAAGATGACATAGGTCTTGCTATGGTTTGGAACACTTATCTCTTCTATCTGTGCACCATGCTAAGGAATCTAAGGGTTGTAGAGTGGCCATTGTGGGAGTGTGTGCTCAGAGTAATGCAAGAGGTGCAGCAAGGCCAGCAAAACCTCCCTTTCAGGTTGAACCACAATGATCACTACCCAGCAGTATCAGTAAAGATAAAATACTCTTGATCTATGCTGATTTGTGTACTTGCACTTAACTGCAACTTCGCTTTCCTTTGATCAAGGTAAACCACAAAGACCAATCAGACAGTTCTGTTTTCATGCAGCCTCAGCTATGATTTACAGTGAATATTTGCACCATGCAGCTTTGGCTGGATTTATGAATTCTCAAAGGAAAGCTTATTTCAGCTTACTTTGCTGACATTAATTCTGACCTTCACTTTACAGAGAGCTAATTCAAGGCAAAATAAACCACAGTAGCTGCCCTTATGCTTCATGATGGGGTTATGCCATGTTCATTCCATTCTCTTGCTGTGGGGATTGTGTAGTCCCTGAGGTATACATTGCCTTGGCAGCTCCTTCTAAGAAATATGAGTCACAGTAGGAAGATGTGGTGTTAGCCTCATGGCAAGTACGACACACAGCCAATGTTTTTCTCAGGTTCCACAACTGGGCAAAATGCACATCTTATACCTCAGTGGTTCACAATGTGTGCATGTGTGGGTGTGTGTTATGGACCGCAGGTCATACATTTGTCTCTGAAGCAGCTAGTTGTATATTACAAAAAAATACAGACTATAGAGAAAGTCAGGAAGTGTATGCCTGAATGTACTTGGGTTGCAAGATGGAGAAATTTCTAAATAAAATGGAAGAAGGTATTTATGATCCAAGGAATAATTGGCTAATTATGAGTTTTCTGAATCAGTTTAGTCACTACTACAGAAGATACATCTGGCTAAGTATTGCAATACACCTGTTGTGGTAGAATAAAAGCTGTTAGAAGGTGTGGTAGCCTCCCTGCTCAAGAGCCTTTGTGGATGTAATATTACTCTCTTGGCTTGTTGTATTAGCAGCATTGTGTACTTCAATTTGTTCTCCCCAGTCTGCAGTCTAGGCAGAGGGGACACCCTGCTTGTCCTGCCTGCAGAGGGACAGATAGCTGGCTGGCCTGGTAGTGAAGTGTCTGTCTGCTGCCTGGTTCTGTCTCCTGTGTGCTGAATAGGATAAGGAGGAGGCTTTGGGCGAGGAAGGCCCCAGTGCTAAGTGGCTGGGCAGGGGTGTTAGTCAGTGCTACCCCTGGGGAAGAGATGGCAAGGCCTTGTTAGCCCTGGGGTGGGTGGTGGTGGTGGGGGGCAAGTTACTCACATTTACTTTCCAACTGAACAGAGGCTGAAAGTCTGTAATTGTAGGCCAGTTTACGGAGCAGACTAGAAAGAGATTTGTCTCTACAGGGAAAATGTATGAAAATGAACACAAATCAAGCAGTATTAACACAGCTTCGACATGTATGTTGAAACAGTGAACAATTTAATCCTCTCTCAGTTTCCGTGCGTCTGTGCATACGTTTTAGTGTCTGCGCCCTTGCATTTAGTATTTGCCAATATGAATGTGAATAACTCACAGTTATTCACAATCATACAGCATGACTGTCTGTGCAAACCCTTGCTGAATCTCCAGCTCTCTCTGTCTCTCTCCCTCACCCTCCGTCTGTTGCTCCCTCCCTCTCCTTTCCTTGTTGTGTGAGCGTAGTCTGGGCACTGAGCCAAGTAGAGTGTGTTTTTTTGAATGAATACCTGATGCGGCTGATGAGGCTGGCTGGGGGAGGAGCTGTGTCAGTAGAGTACTGAGAGAGAAAGAAAGAGGAGGGTGGGAGGGAGAGAAAGCCAGAGAGGNGGGGGGGGGGGGGGAGAGAGAGAGAGAGAGGCAGTCAGGCAGAGAGGGAGCTGGCGGTCTGGTGGCCTTGCATAACACACACTGGAGCTGCCTTGCACACAGGACTTGATGTGAGCTACAGCAGAGGGGAACTTCCTTTACCGTCAGCTCCTTGCAGGGGCAGATTGTGGAGACAGGGGTGGTGTAGCCTCCAACCGAAGTCCAGAGGGAAGGCAGATTTGGAGGAGGTCGAGCACAGTCTCCGGGAGAAGAGAGTGGCACGAAGGAGAGATTCAGGAAGAGGAATCCTAGGAAACACATTTCCAACACACACGCATACACAGATTCACAGGCAGGAAGAATCCCTGGATATACTCTGCAAGCAGTGGCTGAGGAGAGACTGGTGAGCTATTCGTAGTACTCTAACCAGAGGAAGGGGGGTACCTCTTTTCTTCTTGATTTGTAGCATAGTATTTTCTGCCCTGCTACTATACTCATGCTCTCAGTGTCATTCTAAAGCCCCAGAGGCTACAGTCACAGCATCTGTCCAGGGTCACAAATGTATGATTCAACAGCAGTAAGCGTCTTTGATCATAGAGGAGCTTGTTCAGAGGGATGTCTGTGCATGCACCCATACTGTGTTTGTATGTTGTCTGATCTGTGTGTGTCAAGCAGTGATGCAGAACTCTGGAGTCATAGTGGAGACAAACAACCAGAACCCACTGCCTGTTCTTAGCGTCTGCTTTAGTCTGCTGCACGGTTGGTCCGCCTCTTAAAGGGACAGGCAGCACTGTTATACAGACAAGGGGCAGTAAAATGGCTCTTTTGGGTATTCCAAAAGGCAGTATTCTATTGATCCATTGGTGTGGTAAGCAATGACATTTGTTAGGGAAGTGAGATGAGGTCCTAATTATTTTCACAGATTCACACATATACACACGTACGTTTGGTCTTCCACTGTAGCTCCCCTTCTGGAGCTCGGATTGATAATGATGTTGTTGTTTTCTATATTTAGCCTTTTGCTGTACAGTGTATTCACAATGTATCTATGGCTGGTCTAGTAGGTGAAGTATGAGTTATAGCAGCGCTGACAACAGGTTTATCACCATCTTTGTCATAGAAGCATAATCTCAGGACACTGTTGCTAAACCTGTGACTGAATCATTTTCGTCCCTTGCTAACATTTCCCTGGCTCACCCTGCTGCAGAGAAATGTTATTGCTATGAAGCTGTGCATCAATGCAAGGAGGTAATAATGGGTTTGGGAGCATGATAGGAGACTAAGGGCTCAGCTGAGGGGACTGCTGTATAAAACAGGAGATGTAACTCTGCTGGGGAGCCTCTCACCTGGACACAACAGAGAGGAGGCTGAATGAAATCACCATCTCATCTGCACAGTGATGGTACACAACACACACACACACATACACAAAACACAAATCTATTTTTGTGGGTTGTTCAGTTTTTGAGTGGGAGTATGAAAGAGGATCACGTGACAAGGCTGGCTCTATCATTCAGTCTGAGCTGAAAAATGTCAGTGTGATGAACGGAACAGAAAACATCCTGTCCTCTCTCTGTTGTCATCCCTCCATACGTGTCTAGGAGGTGCCGGTCCTGGACTATGGGGACTGACTCAGGGCCATACATGCTGTCTGGCTTGGTGTGACAGTCGTGTTTTGAAAGCTTGCCTTTGTTCTCCATTGAATCACGTATGATTGTTGGTGTCAGTGCTCTAATAATAGACTGACGTTGGAAAATCTAGAGAGGGTTTTGGCTAGAGATCTGGATATGTGTGCGTGGCCATGTCAGTTTGCAGTGAGCACTGACTCCAGGTCATATGAGGAAAGACACTTTTTTAAAGGGGATCTATCATATTTGTACTCCCTCCTTTAACAGTGTCTATAGACGAGCTGTGCGCTGGTAGATCTATAACATGTTGTTATTCACAAAGCCAGTGGTGTTGTATTTTTGCACTGGAAAATTGGAGCACACTGGCTTTGTTCTCCAATGCAGCTGTAATTCGTAGGTGGTAGTTGCGCCGTATATGTGATGTCATTACAATGTTGACATAGTGTTGCTGAGGTGGGGTTGCCACAGTCTTGTGAGGTTGTTGCCACAGTGTGATGCTGTGGTGATGTTGTATAGTGTAGCCCAGACTGTAGCAGCGGTTGTGTTGCTGATCAGGGATCTCTCAGTGAGGCAGGGGCTATGGCGCTCTAATGCTGCAGGCGCTGCTCAATGTGGGTCAGCAGAAGGAGCATTCTGTCTTCTCCCCATTCCCCACTCTCTCTTTCTCTTCCTAATCTTCTTTCTTCTCCNCCCCCACTCCTTTTATTCCTTCTACAGTTTTGTCATCTTATATTGCCTTTCCTCCCCCTCACTCTCCTCTCCTCTCTGTCTTTCTGTTTCTCTCGAGCTCTGCTGCTCTTCTCCTTTGTTACATCTGGCGTATCCACCAGGCTGTACGGGCAGATAAATTGCATGGAGATTTTGGATGTAGTGATTTTTTTCAAAGCAAGAGGTAGATGGGTCTTAACTGTGACTGACACGGTTGCATTCTGTGTTTTTCCCCCCCTCTCTTTATGTCTTTACGTCTGTAGCTGTCTGCTGTAGTGAACTTCCTTTGTAACGTAAAAATACAATTTCGCATCGTCAAATAGCCTGGCCCTGCTGAATAGAAAAGTGGGGGCGAAAAATGAATGGAGATTGTGTGTGTCTCATACACTCCATCTCTGTGGTGCCTCTGGCTAATGAACAACTCAGTCTTGTGCATTGACCCACAGATATGCCTGCAGGAAAGAACAGTCAAGCAGGAAAAGAAACTGTGAAAAAATTAGACTGAGTGCACGGGAAGTGCAAAGGTGCATGTCAATGTTGTTGAATTAATGGATGTATGTCGGGCTGTAATAGGATTGTGTGGGTATGCATGTTTAAGGCTGTGTGAATATGCATGTGCATCTTGCTCTGTCCAGCAACCAACACCGACTAGCTTCTGCCTGCTGCTGTTGCTTGTTGAAACAGTTAGGTACCTCTCACTAACCCACCCTCAAGAGTTCCTGTACCTCTCTGTTGCTAGCTCAGAATAAAGAGCTCGTTTAATGTTTCAGGTAGTCTCTCACTAAACCAAACTGTAAGGTTGCTTACTCATCTACATCCTTGTTTGTTATCCACTTTGTATTCCCTTGAACTTTGAAAGGTGGCACACAGGGTACAGCGGAAAGCCAAATAAATTGAAACACTTGGGCAAGAATGACCCATTTATATTTCCTGCTATATGTTCTATAACCAAATTTTAGGCCATATTATTTTCCACTACTTTCACTTATTTTCCTTAGTGCGCAGCCCAATAGTCCTAATGACTCAACACAAGGCCTGGAAGTGTTAAAATAAAAGCACACAAGCTCCTCAGATGTTGTTGACTGTTATCCCTTCATTCTGCTCCTCTTTATACCAAAGAGCTACTTTACTGTCCTAGAGATACTGTAGCAACGGCATATTCTTACTCTGTTCACATGTGCACACTCATCCTTACACACATTGGTACAGGAAATTCCAGTCTGTTGTTGAAAACAAAATAGACTTTATTCACATTAGGTAAATGATGACCCACAATGTGCTGTTCCGTCTTACTTGTATCTTTACTCAGAGAAAGGCTGGTTGAGGTATGGCAGATTAATCCATGTAGATTCCTAAGGAGAATTAGAAAAGCTGGTCTTGGAGAAGCAGGTACGCAGAAGAGTCTTAATGTTGTGCTTACCACAACAATTAAGAAAATACATACACTACACTGCAGGAAAGAAGAGTCAAGCAGGAAAAGAAGCTGTGGAAAAATTAGACTGGTTGTTAGTTAGCTGCCACCTAGTGGGTAAAAAACAACAACACCTATACAAAATGAAATCTGGAATCTTTGTAAGAGTGAAGTAATTTAGTGTTCTGAATCTAATACCATAGATTCGGAATAATGAGGGTGAATTTAAATTGTCATTTAAATAATTTCAAATTATCTGTGTATTTGATTTGTGCTTCTCTTTCCCATCAGATTTGTTCTACAGTCACAGAAGAGGTAGTTCAGTCAGACATGATACCTCATGAAATCTTTGGAGCTCATTCTGTGAGCCGGTGTGACTCTGTCTTCTCTTGTCTGAAAAAACCTGGAGCTGTTCAACAGTGAACACACAGAGCCAGAGCTGAGGAGCACACAGGAAGTCTGGCCCCTGCATCATCAAAGACAAACAGACTTGGAGCAAAAAGAAGCACTACCAGGGATTAAGAAAACACACTCGCACGATGAAATCCAACCAGGAACGGAGTAATGGATGCCTGCCTCCTAAGAAGCGTGAGATCCTGGCTCTGGAGCAGAGGCCAGTGGTTGTAGCCACAGCATCACCTCCAGCTGCCGTGGCCACTGATAGTCCCCACACCGAGAACCTAGCATGGCTGGCAAGTGTAGCTAGTGAACGCTGTAAATTCAGGGACACAGAAAGCCCAAGATGTACTGTCTCCTCCACTTCCTCCACTTCTATCTCTTCCTCAGCCACTCCTCTCTCTGCAGTACCCCTAGCCTCCCTGCCTACAGTTTACCCTACAGCCATTTCCCAACAGGCTGGACCTATCCAGTTTGCGCAGTTGGGACCTAATGTTCAGTTCATCAGTACAGGGACCTACGCTGGCTACATTTCCTCTCAAATCATTTCAACCAATCCTACCTCCACTCCTAACAGCTCTGCCATAGTTGGGCAGCGTCCCCAGGTGGATGGTTACACCACTGCCCTCATCTCTCCCAACTCCAAAGGGGAGCAGCAGTTTCAGATAGGCCTCTCCCCTACAGACCTGGCTCCTGTTTCACTACCAAGCTTGACCCAGGTCCCGAGCCAGTATATCCATCTGGACAGTAGAACACCTCTGAGTGTCAGTGGTAGTGCCATCACCTCACCGACAGCCCACCTTCAACTTCACCCTCACCCAACCGTCTTCCCCCAGACGCTTACCCTCACTCCCTCTCAGCTGGTGGTTCAGTATGCAGATGGTTCAGCTGGAAAGAAACCAGAGGGGCACAGTAAGGGTACTCTGAATGGGGAAGTGGAAATAGTTAAACAGACTAAAACCTCCAGTCAACCAACCAACCATCAGCAGGTTCAGAGCTATGAGGCTAGACATATCCTCCTCCCCGCAGACTATGGGCAGAACCCTTCGGGACTCCAGACCTCCTTAGTGCTGGTGGCTCAGCCCAATAGTGGAGCTGAACATGACCCTTCATCAAACAAGATCTCCTTGGTCCAGATGGAAAAGGGGGGCATCTGCTTAGGAAAACCTGTGTCTAGAACATCTTCTTCCACCTACCTCTCTTCTTCAGAGGTGGTGAAGTCTACCGTCCCTCATACTGTCATCCAGACCACCTTACCCCCTGAAGAGATGCCAGCCACCCTGTATTCCTCCACACAGCCACCAATCATTGGCTATATCACTGGTGCAAATCAGCACACTGTCAGCTACCATGCGGCACTTCCTCAACACCTGGTCATCCCAAGTGGCCAGTCCCTCCTGATCCCAGTTAGTAGCTCCAATAATAGCACAGACATTGAGGTCAGTTGTACTGTCAGTACACTGACTGCCACTACTACGCCTCAAATATCCACCTCTATGCCACATGCCTACTTGGCCACAGCACTGTCTAAGTGCGAGGCACTGGGTTCAGATGGAAATCAACCACTCCCTGCTGTTGAACAGGCTCCAGTCCTGCCCCCAAACCCTTCTCCGGCCATCGCTGCATGTCCCTCTCCTGCTCCTGTTCCCACCCCCACACCTGTCTCTATCCAGGCCTCCCCATGTATCTCCTCCTCTTCTTCTCCTGTGGCTCTTCCTCCATTCTTTATGCGAGGCTCTATCATCCAGCTGGCTGATGGGGAGTTAAAACGTGTGGAAGACCTAAAGACAGAGGACTTCATCCAGAGTGCTGAGATTAGCAGTGAGCTTAAAATTGACTCCAGCACCGTTGAGAGGATTGATAGTGGACAGTCTCCTAATGCTGTCATCATCCAGTTTTCTGTGGGAGAGCTAAAAGCCCAGGTAATGTATTCAAGATTTATAATTGTTGAATTAGTATCATAAATGTAATTGCTAAATATCTTCAAGTTTGTCTTCATAACTTCTATGCAGAAATTTTAGTCTGTATATTGTAGAAAGGTAATTGTGGCTATTGTATATGTGTTCTTATGCAGGTGTGTGTGGAGGTGCTGGTGGAGTATCCCTTCTTTGTATTTGGCCAAGGCTGGTCATCCTGCTGTCCAGACCGGACCACCCAACTATTTGAGCTGTCCTGCGCTAAGCTATGTGTGGGTGATGTGTGTGTATCACTAACCCTCAGGGGCCTAAGAAATGGCTCAGTCACAGACAGCCAGGCTTTGGGGACCAAGCTAAAGACCAGTCACCATTATGACTCTTATCACAATGTGGATCCCATTGTAAGGAACAGCACCAGTCCAAATGTTGCAGGCAGTAACAGTGGCCTCCTGATGAAGGCTTCTAATTCAGACAGGCTGGATAGGGAGCAGGTAACTGGACAAGGACCAGGGCCAGAAATAGACCTTCCACCAAGATTAGAACTAGTTCCAGGACCAGGGGAGGGAATGTATGGAGTAGGACCAAGGGCCACTACTGATGTACTGGTTGTCTCAGGCAGTGGAAAAGTGAGACAGGAATCAATGAAAACGGACACGACCCCTTTCTCTCAAATACAATGTGGTGATCCAGATAGACCTACAGGCCGTAAAAGACGGTGGTCCGCTCCAGAGAGAGACCAGACTGAGAGAGTTGAAGAGGAACCTCCTCTGACTTTGCCTAAACCCTCCTTAATCCCTCAAGAGGTTAAAATCAGCATAGAGGGTCACTCTAGTACAGGGACAGAAAGGCGCTTGAACAAAAGAGTAAACTGTTGAGAGGAAAAATTAAGGAATTTCAATTATTTGTGGTTTTGGTTTGTCTTCAGCCCCTCTGTTTTCTCTCTATCCAGACTACTGTAATATAGGCTTTTATGAGTTTGTAGGAGTTCACACAGTATTTCCCTTTTTTGTTTTGCCTACATCTGATATTTACAAGGATGTACAGTAGAGCACCTTCATAAGTGATATCACACCCGAGATCAGTGCAATCAATGCTGAAAGCAACAATGAATGCAGAGTGAATGTTGAGTATGAATGGCAGACACCTGAGAGACATTTGACTTGTGTGGCACCAGTCATAAGCTCAGTCACCTTAAACCGGTTGGATGCAGAACAAATCAACCATTCCATGTATCACTTAAACAAGCACAGACTCCGATGTCAGCACGTAGAAATTGGGTAGCCAGATCTTATTCTGCTTGTTTCACAGTTTACTTGGCTTGATTTAAGTTATGAGTGGATTAGCATGAAGTTGGAGTGAACAAGACCATGGCAACAATTGTTGGACACTGACCATCATGGTTGTGCTCTTGCTGCCTTGTATCCTATGCTGTTTGTCTTTATTGTGATTACCCTTTCATTTACATAGAATTACAGATGTTTGGGTCATGACACTACTTTGTGATAGTAGTACAGGTGGCCTTGTGTGTTGATCTGTGTATTTTTCTGTGTGGCTGTCAGGTGTGCTCATATCAAGGCCTGAATGTACCTAAACCATTGAATTAATCCTCACTGCTGACTAATGAAGTTATGCATGTGTTGTTTGCTTCATAAACAATAAGTAGATAAGTGTAAGAATTTTACCCCAGTACTTTTGTAATATATCGCCTTTGCACATGGCTTTGATGTTGTTCCTTAGTCAACTTTATCTTGAAAGTTTATTTGGAAAGTCTCCCAATTCTCTCCAAAGACAGCACGTGCCACCAATTCCAACCATTATTTAGCCCTGGCCGTAATTTATAACATTTCAAAACTGTAGTAATAAGGAAAACTCAAGGTATTTCTATTAAGCCCCCCGAATGACTTTTTAACTGAACTATGTGCATACTCAATCCACCATAGTTTACCTTCTAACTTGATTAACTTAAAGTCTATTAACTTAAAGCACTAATAAAAACTTTGCTTAATACTTTATTATTGACTGAAAAATTTACCTTCCTTTCCTACTGAGTGCTTTTAATGTACAAAACCAATGGCCTTTGAAATACCTTGTACCCAGCAGCACATGGTTTTAGGGCTTTACCACTAAAACCCTATTTTCTCAATGATGGTATGCTTTTCTCAAGTCTTTACCTATTCTATCCATAGTATGAATACTGCTGTTTGATTCAAACAACTTTGTGTCTTTCTTTAGTGGATAATTTTATTAATTTTTCTTAAAGTAGAGCCAAAATAAATATTCTGCAGTTCATATTCAGGAACAGTGGGTATCTATGTGTATGCAAGACTGTGTGCGGTGTGTGTCTCGGTTTAAGAGTATGTGCGTGTTCACAGTCACATGCATATGTGTGTGTACTGAGCAGCAGCACTTTGGTGAAGCATCAGGGTGGGAGTGCAGTATGTCTGTGTTTTCAGTGAGGCAGCTTCAGTCTTTAGTTATTATTAGACATTATAAGAATAATCAGTTGACTATTCTTCATGGCATAGTGTCCTAAAGGTTTGTCATAGTGAGAAAATATAATATACTAGGGCAGGCCAGGGAATGTAATCACATGTTGGGCAAGGTTTGTCAACTTTATTTTTGATTACTGACAGAGCTACTATTGAGAGGAAGAAAGAGTGAGAGAAATAGTGTGTGTGACAGTTGCTGAGTAAAGTAGCAAACAAGTCTTGATCATGTACAGTAAATTGTATCCCAGAAAGTGTATAGAGTCTATATAGATTAAATATATGGCTACAGTTCTAACCCATACGTAGCTTCTGTACTGTATGTGCCATAGCACCTCCTTCTTCAATCATTCCATCACCAATGTATGGTCCTGTTTTGTCAGTTCAGGTATTGATCTTAAGTACATGAATGTGCTATGCTTTTTGGGAACATCTGCATAATTTGGCCAACTCAGCATTAATTTGAATTGCACACTGTAACATAGGTGTTTTTATGAACTACAGCTTATCATATAATAGCCATTTACCTTTTATAACTGCTGAAAGGTGTTTATTGTGTCCTAGTGATCAGACTGTTCTGTTTCTGTTTGACTGCTCAGGCAAAACACTGCCCAGTGACTGTTCTCCCCAAATACTATATGGTCTGATTCCTCACCATTAAAAATTACAGCTATTGTCTCATTAATTTGTTACAAGCCATTTTCTGTCTGTGAACCTGCCTGTTTGATTTATTTAATGAAACTGTTACTTCTTAAAGAGAGATCCGAAAAAATGCAACACTACAAATCCATGTAATGTGGGATTGATACTCATGTTAGACCCCTTCTTTTGTAAAGGTATGATAATACACCTCTTTTCAGACAAATATTTTTAGGGCGGTTCCATGAAGTAACTTCCAGCCTCTTTTTAAACAATGACATCAAATGGTGCAAAACTGCCACCTTGTGGTAATCTGACAAATAGCACTTTGATCAATTGGGGTATGGGTGGGATGGTGGGAGTTTAAACTCGTACACAGAAGTAATGTACATCATATCTGAGAAAAATTGTACGCTAAAACTGAGAGTACAATGGGTAAAACATTTCAGAGATTTGTAAATAGCCAGAGTCTTCCATTATGTTATCATGATGACATTGTTGCCAATGGAGAGGATAAACTCTGATGCCCATGTGCAGCAGACATTTGAAGTGAAGTTTAATTTCAAATATATTATTATTTGTTTGACAAAAATAAGGGATACACAGGATATTACTCACAAACCTTCAACTAAGATACTTTAATTTGCACCAACTCAAAAATCCAGGAAATGATGAGAGTATAAGACTTACAAAAATGATTTTGTAATCCAGGTCTGTTTATTTGTTGGATGAAATTCAACTATGATATGTCCTACGTCTAATATGTAATAAATATCAATAATGTTCCCTTATTTTGATGGTGTTAAGGTTTGCTAGTAAGAAGCTATTAAATCTTTACTTCAAATGTTTGATTTTACATTTGATCAAATATATTCAAAGAAATAAAGAGTATAAACAAATATGTTTGTCTTTTTTTTTTTTTATCATGTCTCTTTTTGTCTGTGTACAAGAAGTCCAGCTTAATTTGTCCTTAAACATAGAAGGTTCACTATTGCCCATCTTTTATTTTCATCAGACATTACATTACAGGACCACAGCCAGTTAGGAGTGTATAGAAGCAAAATAACATTTTCTCTGCTTATTTTTTTTTTTTTTTNGGGGGGGGATTGTTTGAAGTTATGTTTTGCCACTTTTGCCTACACAAAGTTATTCAGTTGGACAGGAGAGATAACAATCCCAATTTATGTTTGATATCTGTATATTGACAATACCACTGACAAGTATTCAGTAGTCAGTACAGATGGTTGCCATTACACAAATACATGCATGCATCAAAAAACATAAATACTGTACATGCATCCATCCATTCATCTGTCCATATGGTACATCCATACATACAGTATGTATACATACTTTTGCTCACCTGTCAACCTCAGAGAGAGATATCCTTTATGAATAGGATTATTTTTTTAAACTTTGAAATTGTGCACTGTTGTTGCACAGACAACATACTGTATGTTGCACTGAACATATTTTGTGTTATCAGTGTTATTATTTAATTGGCAATTTTGTGTCCCCTTCACTGCAAGATTGAATTCTTTGTAACTTCTATTTTAGATATACATTGTAGTCGTAGTAATAGTAGTAGTAGTAGTAATTCAAATGACTTGTATTTGACATGACTGTTAAAATACTATTTTGCCAAAGCAGTAGGGATTTTATAAAAGACGTATATACTGTGTGTATATATAAATATATAACATTAAATATTGTGAAGTTACAAACAGATTAAATGTTAATTGTTTTCCCTGCTTCAACAGTGACGATATACTTAACCAATCAGAGATGCGCATTCTGACAGGCCCCGCCTCTACTTGAAGTTAATTGATGGCACAGCTTGTGCACGGAGAAATCAATTTTAACACAATGGTGGTCGGAATCTAAGAAAAAAAAAAGTGAAAGGAAGACGTAGAAAAAGTTAATTTTCTGTTGCAGGAACTAAAAGAAGTGTAAAGTTCTATCAGCTGCACTGAGAGTGTCTGTAAGCCATTAATGGAGGAAGAAGTGTGTCCAGTCTTGGTAAGCTAGTCCACTACATTATCGTTAAGGTGTGTTTTAAATATGAGTAAGTTGTCTTTGTCTGTTATCTTTGTCTGTTGGGGTAAAACTAATTGTGACTGTAGCCTAACTGAAGCTATTACTCATATTACTGAAGGAAAAGGTTTTTTTTTTTTTTTTNCCCCCCCCCCTCCCCCTCCACATACTGCTGCTAATTGACACAAGAATTGCTCAGTTGCGTTAAGCTTTTTGACCAGTAGGGGGCAGAAACATCTCCAAAATAAGCTGGCAAACAGCATAGTCATAGAATCAAATGTGAACCTAAAACCTTAGAATCAAACTTGTGATCTTGTTAGTTTTAAAGAGATTTACCCACAGAGGTTTATAGTTAAATAGTTCAAGCATATTAGGAACCACGCCTCATTTATAAAACCTAACATTCTATGATGCCATAAAAGCAATTTCCTAATGCCCCCCAATCTACAGACCATACCTATATAAGTTTAATTCTTAGTTTCCTGGAGATTATTGAATCCTAGAGTACCTGAATATTGGTATACTAATTTCACTGACTAGTGTTTCCTTGTAAAGGTTAGGTAAGGTGTCATGATACTAACCTGCATCGGTGCAAATTTCTAAGGTGATGGTTTATAGACAGTTCAACTCACCTCCACAAGAGGTCTCTTTCCTTTATCTCAGGTTTTATTTATAGAATAGAATAGAATAGAATAGCTTTATTGTCATTATACGTAACATATAATGAAATTACAGGTGCTTCTCCCTTAGTGCATAAGTATAAAGTATAAAAAAGAGTAAAAACAACTTTGTACACATCTATTTAAATTATATTTACACAGCTGAAAAGATAAATATACTTATCAAAGTGTATATCAAAGTATATCAAAAGTGTATATCAAGTATATCAAAAAAAGTGTATCAAGTATATTTATATATATAGATATAGATGTGTGTATTTCGATATTTACAACAGTAGCAGGGATGGTAGCAGCAATCAATAAGTATTGCACAGAGTAATAAACACCAGGTAGTTAGCAGCAATCAGAATATAGTTCACAGTTTACATGGTACCGATTTAAAGTGGTGAACAAGGTGCCATGGGAACAGAATTGCACATGATGGTGACGTTGACAGAGTAATGTCCAGGTCAGCGGTGATTTAGTGTTCTGATGGCCCAAGGGTAGAAACTGTTCCTTAGTCTGGATGTGCGGGCCTTCATTGACCTGTAGCGCTTGCCAGAAGGCATCCGTTCAAACAGGTGATGCGCTGGGTGCGAGGGGTCTTTGAGGATGGCGGTGGACCTTCGCAGGCATCTGGAGCCGGCGATCTCCTCCAGGGAGGGCAGAGGGCAGCCGACGATTTTCTGGGCCGTGTTTATGACCCTCTGCAGGGCCTTCCTGTCCGCAGCCGAGCTCCCAGCGTACCAGGCAGAGATGCAGTATGTGATTACACTCTCGATGGTGGAACGGTAGAAGGTCACCAGCAGCCTCTGATCCAGTTTGTTCTTCCTGAGGACCCTCAGGAAGTGTAGTCTCTGCTGGGCCTTCGCCATCACTGCTTTGGTGTTAACGGACCAGGTCAGCTCCCCCGATAAGTGGACTCCTAGGAATCTGAAGGAGCTCACTGTCTCCACCACGTCCCCATTGATGTAAAGAGGGGCGTGGTCCACTCTGGTCCTTCGGAAGTCTACAATGACCTCCTTGGTTTTTGAGGTGTTCAGCAGCAGGTTGTTGGCTAAACACCACGTGGACAGATGTTCCACCTCCTCTCTGTAGGCAGCCTCGTCCCCTCCTGTGATGAGCCCAACCAGTGTGGTGTCATCCGCAAACTTAAAGATGGAGTTGGACGGATGGGAAGGTACACAGTCATGTGTGTATAGGGTGTACAGGAGAGGGCTCAGCACGCAGCCTTGGGGAGAGCCGGTGCTCAGAGTTAGGGTGGAGGACAGGTGGGAGCCCAGCCTCACTGACTGTGGTCTGTCAGTGAGGAAGTTCTTTATCCATGCACAGGTGGAGGGGGGGAGGTGCAGGTCCAGCAGTTTTTTAATGAGAATGTCCGGGATAATTGTGTTGAAAGCTGAACTGAAGTCTATGAACAGCAGTCTGACATAGGTCCCAGGTTGATCCAGGTGGCTCAGCGTCGATTGGAGGGCGAGGGTGATGGCGTCCTCGGTGGAACGGTTTGCCCTGTAGGCAAACTGATGGGGATCAAATGCTGAGGATGGGGATCAAATGCTGAGGATGGGGATCAAATGCGCAAATTTACTGTCCATCCATCTATCCGTTCTCTATACCTGCTTATCCTATTCAGGGTCGCCTAGTGATGGGTTTTATCAGAAACATTTAGGTTTATTTTATACCACTTGGGGGAGCAAGAGTCATATCTTTGAGATGGAGGCCTCACTCTTGTATCACACAGAATCAGCTAGAAGGGATTACAGTGTCCAAAGAGGTTGCTTCTATAGCCATTATAATTATTATGTAAAATAAGGAGTTCTAGGGTATTTATTGAATAGAAGTTCTTATAAAAAAGTATGTTATTGTCTTCTATTGAACTGGTTAATAGGTTAAACAGAGGGTAAAAAAAGAAGTTGAACATAAAATAAAAACTGCAGTAAATGAGCAGTCCTGACATAATATAGCTTCATAAATGTGTTACAGTTACCTAATTATCAAACAATTGCCTTATTACACTTTGAGCAGTCAAGAAGCAAAATTAACGGCCTGTTGCAGTCATGCTTCTTTCTACCTGGCGAAGTCCAGCAGTTACTCTCCTTTTAGCTCTGTTTTGAACTTCACCAACTCCTGAGAAATGTACCTGGCTTTATCTTGCCAAATACTCAACTTGCTTTACCAGCTAGTCAGTAACTGTTTGTTGCTTGAGCTGGACTAGGGATAATGTTCTGTGTGATTTTTTTTTTCCCTGATTATTCTGTTTTTCTTCATAGTGTGGAAATATCACAGTTCTTGTCACATTGTGCCTGAGGAGGGGTTGAGAAAGCCACATGCTACCTCTGTAACATGTCCGCACCACCTGTGAGAGTTGGGAGGCTCATGCTTTGTCCACCAGATCCTGCACCCTGAATGACCAGAGGAGTTTCTAGTGCAGCGACAAAGGCCAGTTGTATCTGTAAGATGCATGATAATGCCAGAGGTATCTGGAGCGAACCTGGGTCATTGCGGTGGTGAATGAGTGCTTCATTCCAGTACCACTCGTGCACCAGCTGCATAGTTATCATAGCTTAAAAAAAAAACAAAAAAAACCAAAATAAAACCCATGCAGCTGCTGCTACAGCTGCGACGATGAGCTAAAACTAAACTATGTAGTCAATGTGCAGTCAGAACTTTAGCAGAATATTGTGCAGTTTCCTGGTTTTTACAATAACCAAGATAAGAGAATGGATAATAAAACAATACTTTATTCTGATAAAACTTCCACTTCATACAAAACTCAATTATAAGAATTAAGTTTGATATACAGACTTTTGGTGTCATTAAGGAGCCCTGACTGCTTTGTTCTGCTCACCTGAACAAGATGCATTAATAACAGATATTAAACTGATAAACATGACAGGCTTCTAAATGCCATACAGGTATGCACAGTAATGTATGACGGATCCTCTACAATCTGATAACATCGGTGGTACAGACTTCATCTTTGCAGATAGTTGTTGAAGTCTTATCAACTGTCACATTGGAAAAAAATCTATTAAACGACAGAAACGTGACCTTGAAATAGCAGGGATTGTACTGAGAAGATACGATATGGTTTCTTCAAAGATAAAATTCAAGTCATATCAAGAAAATATTTATTAAAATATTTATTTGCGGGCTCCTCCTTTTGTTCAGTTTATTTAATTTCAAAACTTACCATTTGTTGGGGCGTAAGTCTGTCTAAAGAATTGCTCGTCTAGCAACTCATATCTAATATCAAGTACTCACTATTATACATAAACAATGGAAACATTAAGCTTTAATAAAATAATGCCAGTGTAAACAAGCTTCAGTATCACTCAACGTCCAAATATTGCACATACATTCATAAATATACAGATCAACTTTGTGCCTTTGCGTGTGTGTGTGTGTGAGTGTGAGTGTGATGTAGCTTTATACAACCCAGTTTTAAGTAAAACCAGGATTAATAAAATCATTTAGGGGATGTTTCAATAATTGAATCGAAGGAAGCTGACAGGATGACACCATATGCTACTAATTTACACAAACGCGTGCACATGCACGCGCGTGCACACAAACACACATACACAAACATACGGACTAGCACTTGTGCATAGATCTCAAGTTTTTCTGTGCCTCACTTACACAGCCACATGGGCAAGAATGTTCAGGTGCTAAAGAAATATTTGCATTATCTTCACAACAAAGTCCATTCTGTCTTCCTATCAAAGGATAAACACTGTCCATGTGTGAGATTGAGCCTGTTAAGTGTGTTTTGGTCCCAGCTCCTGTACTTTAAAACTCATTCTTTGGTCTCCATCTGTGTGGTGGTGTCATCCTCAGCCTGTCCTTTCTGACAGTTTCTGTCAAAAGAGAGGCAGAGGACCTCCAGGCAAAGAATATAGTGTCCAACCACAGATCTCAGATCTGATTAAAGTTAATCAGAAGGTGCAGGGAATATCACTGTCCTCCAATCAGGAGCTATCATGTATTTGTTAGGCATCTGCTGATTGGTCAGATGTCAGATGCTCCTGGTCAGAGATGTCATCATCTGCTGGTGGCCGTGCCCGGTCAAAGAAACCACACTGAGGGAATCACATTAACACATTAGTATACTATAGTGTTGAATGGCTAGACTACCAAAAGGAATGCTGAGAATGGTGGATGTGCGTGTGTGCGTGCGTGCATGTGTGCATGCATGTGCACATGTGTGTACCTTCCACATGGCCAGTGTTAACATGGCCAGCACCAGTAGTCCCAACAGTATGGCCAGAATTATGACCCAGAGTGGAACAGCAAAAGCCACATCAGGAGTTCCCCACAACACCAGTGTTCCCATCTGCAGTACAAAGTTAATGTCAGTTTCTGACACAGATAATGGAAAACACACAAACATGCATACACACTTCCATTACTGCCTCCGTCTTACCGAGGTGGTATGCTGAGGCAGGGTGGGAGGTCGGATGCGGTAGGGCATGGCTGTGACCATGAATGACACTGTAGAGTTAAGAAGATAGGGGTCGTTCCGTCGCTATAAGACAAATAACATTATTAAAAATGAATCACATTCTTATTTAGACTTATTAGAATATGTACTCTTGTTATAAGCAATGAACTTGAAAGTTAATTCTTTTAATTTGTTTTAGTTGCACAGTGATAAAACCTAGAATCTAAAATAGTCACAAAAAAGTGATAACTTTAAGAAGAAAGTGCACAAACACATAACTAACAAAAAAAGTCAAGTTGACACTGACCTGCAGGAAGGTGTGAGCCCAGAGTCTCGAGCGGATTTTGACCACGGCGCTCTGCCCTCGATCGAGCCGTCCAACCACACACAAGATCCTCAGACAGATGATATTGGTGCAGTTCTACAAAGAAACACGGTGAAGAGCTCAGAGGTGAGACATCATGTTGCTGTAAAATGCTACATGAAAAAAGTTAAAGTTGTTTTTCTTGAGGCTCACCAGTGTTTTCCCACTGTAACTAGGGGCAGTGCTGATGGCTCGTTTGTGACGATGAGGAGGAGCACTGCTGTTCTTTAAGAAACCCAATAACTCTGGTGTGTCCTGGAGAGAGGAGATCTAAGACAGAGAGAGAGAGAGAGAGAGAGAGAGAGATAAAGAGAATTGGACCATTTCACTTTTTTCCTTCTTCAGTGCAACTCAACTGGATAAGAGGAGTAAGTATGATAAGTATTTGATCAAAACTGTCTGTTATATTTCAACCAATCACATTTTTTTTTTTACAACATAAGTTACTGACTGACTACATTTTTTCCCTTTTAGGGTCAAATCTTTTAAAAGAGAAACATAAAGCAAAGGAATCACTTTTTTCACAAAGGTAAATACTAATTTGTGCCAAAGTTCACACTCATTGGTGATATTTTTAAATATTCCCCCTTCAGCATGTGTTAAATCCTCAAGCATCTCTTCTCTACATTTTGATGTTTTAATGCACAAAGAAAAAAGGGAGTCTGCCTTTTGAGGACCATTGTTAGAGCACTGTGGTTAAAACAAGACGAGCTGTTGCTGCAGCTGTGTGTTACATGGGCTCTGAATTCAGGCAGCCACCTGATAAAGACTCATGCAAAGCTTGCATCAACTGCTTAGTTACCTATGGTAAATATGTAGTGTCTTCCTGTTGAGAGCTGAAGATCGAAATGAGTCAGTAGGATTTGTATTTAGTGTTTTACTAAGTAAATTGGAAGATAACTTTTGTAATGTGTAACAGAAAAATTTATATGCAGCCTCAGTTTACCTTATTGTGTATGAAGTAGTAGCCAAAAAGATGACAGAGAGATTTTTTTCCTGGTAAGACTAAAGCTTTTGATAAAATCCTTTTAGTCCAAGAAGCCAAGCTGACAACACATGAGACCAGACTGACAGCAGCATAGAGAGGTGGACTCTCTTCTCACAAAGAATATAGGTAAATCAATGGAAACATGACTCTGTAGTAGATTTGGAATGAAAATCAGACACTGTACTTTATTTCTCTGCAGCACATGTAACAGATCTGGTAAACCTTGGAACCAAATTGACTACTGATGCCATGTTTTGTCTTCTCTGCCAGATGCATTCACAGCGCCAGTCAGAGGAGTCTACTTTGGATACACTACCATGAACATTGGAAGTCCAGCATGGTGGGTTTCCTCCAACTCAAAAGTGGCCAACATGTCTTTGTCCATGTCCAAAATAACCAATTTGAAGGCAACAAGTACATCACAGCATTGGGGTCTCTATGGCAATGCATTTAACCATAACATCTTCTGGCTTCCTGCTCTTATCTACTATATAACAGAATCTAATTTTATTTTTCAAATATTTTATATATATACAAGCTTGAAACCAATGCTAGTTTCCTATGCTCATTTGAAAACCACATTCACATTTGAGAAGTCAGTAACAGCTTATTATTTTAGTTTCTAATGCCTTATTTCCTGACTAGGATACCATCACAAACAGTAACTACTGACTGTGTCAGAGGAGAGTTTACAGACGAGGTTGACACAACATTACTAACACACACTGGGGAACTGCAAAGATCAAGTCAGGAAGAAAATGGAAAAAAAAAAAAAACAAAGGAAAAGAATCTCATCTTACTGTATATATTGTGTTTATTTTGTTGCTTTTAGGGATTACAGCTCATGTCTTCCATTATGCACTTTTTAAAATTGCATATTTTCTTTTTGAATTACACAGATTATATCACAGACATTGGTAACTACTCCACTCCAACTCCACTTTGTGCTAACAAGCTCTATCCTCCTCTGAGCCAGCTGGCAGAGAACATAGAGAGCAGGCAGAACAAAGGGTAGACTTATGTTTTAAATAAGCAAGAATTAAGAATGGACAGCATAATCCCCAAGTAATATATTAAATTAAGTTTTGAGTTACAGTAATATTGGTGGTTTGATGTAATTCATGTTTTGTGAGTAAGGAAAAAATGTAGATTTGTGGTTAGAAAAGCTCTCTACAGTAACAAAGCTAACAGTTTGAGATGCACTACAACTAATTTGTCCAAAATTATATATTTTGTACTGAAATTTGAGTTTAAAGGTTTTTGTACAGTATGTGCATGTATATCAGTCGTACCTGTAGCCCAAGTGGGTTGAGGCTGGAGTTTGCTCGGCAGCTAATTGGTCCGTCTGTTTGAATCTCCATGGCATACAGCAGGTTCTCATCACGGAAATGGGAAGGCCATCCTATCTGAAGCTCAGCCTCCCGAATACTGCTAGGACCAGAGTTATGAAGCTGAAGACAGAGAGAGAGAGAGAGAGAAAGAGAGAGAGAGGAAACAGAAAGTTATCATGGTATTGTGCTTTTCCTTTCCTATTAGCAAGTCTCCAGTGACTCAGGCTATAATTAGGTTATCATAACTGTGGGATGATGACACTGGCCACCTGTGTTGCAGTGTGGATAATACTGTTGCAGTGTCAGCCAGTGGGGAATGAAATAAGAGACAGTGAAACCTACCGCATCACCTCATCATTCCACATCAAAAATAGGATAAATGAATTATGAACGTAAATGAACCATCAATTCAATAATTCCTCCTTCTTACCAAAACTTATCCCTCATCTTTCTCCTTTTCTCTCTATCTCTCTCTCTCTCTGTCTCTGTCTCTCTCTCTCTCTCTCTCTCACACACACAAAGAAACCACGCACAAACACACATACACCTTCGTGAACACGCATGCTCATTAACACTGGTGCAAGCCATCCAAACAGGACATGATCGTGGTGCTGCAGGGCAGGAATTCTGCAAGAGTAAAACTCCGTAACCTCTAACTAGAAGCAGCTGCCAACTGGGAAAAGTACCACAAATGAAAATCATTATCCGCTGCAGGACAGGCCAGACACCGCTGCACTCGGGTTCAATGAAGCAGCAATCCTTTTAAAACAAGTATTTACATGTACAGCACACACATGCATGCACACACATACGTGTCTATTATAAACTGTCACCAGTCTCTCGGCCATCTTTCTGTTTGTCTGAGGCTTTCTTTTCTTTAGTTTCTTTCTTTTGTTTGACCTTGTTCGTCCTCTCAGCCATTATTATTCATTCGCGAGTCCAGTCTTAAGAACACCACTTCATTCTCTCTCCCCCCCCCTCCCAGTCCTGCCTTCCACCTTCATTGCCTCACTGTTTTCCCTTCTCTCTCTTTCCCGCCTTCACAGTCAGTAATTAGTCTTGAGCTGCAGGTCTTTGATCAGCCAGAGCCCCAATCTTTATAGAGCTACTGGTTTTGTTCTGCATGTGTGCGCTTGTGTAGTACTGTTTACTTCACCTTACTGAAGGCCTTTTAACTGTAGCCAAATTTACAACTTTCTGCACCTATTTCACTGCTCTTTTCATCTTCATAGTCCAGACATGTTCTGACAGAAATAACAAAGCCAACAGGAGGCATTACTATATTTTTTCTCTTCCTCTCTGACTATACCTGTTTCCTCCTCCTTTGCAGTAGTTTTAGCCCATATGTCGCATGTGTGTGTTAGGGTGTGTATTTACCTCATAGATGTGTGTTACTTGTGGTCCCACATCATCCTCTTTGACAGGCTTTTCTTTGGGCTCCCAGCGTGGGAACGGTAGCACCACCTGAGATGGATGTGACACACTGTGGGGAGGAGAACCATTTCAGTGACACTGATGTGTACTGACATATTACATACAGTATCTTCACTTACATTGTCATGTGGGGATCAGGTAAATTGTCTGTGAGATATATACAGTATAACACAGCCAGTGAGAGAAACACCTTTTTTTTTTTTTAATAGTACAAGCATCATTACTGAAGTAATCTGAACTTGTCAACAGACTTTACTAAAAAGTGCTCATCTGTCCTCAGCTACTTTATCCCTGATCCTCTTCTGTTTGTGCACAAAACTGACCATACCTAAACATGCCATGCTAGGCACAAAGCTTTGAAGTGTGCATGTGTGTATCAGTCAAAGCCCAGAGCTCTCCCATGTGTGCATGATTAGTTCAATTTTTTTTGAGAAATGTATTTTTGTGCTGTTTTTCTCTGCATATAAGCTGATGCACAAAATTAAACATTATAAAAAAGGAGCAATAATGTCCTACAAACATCAAAAAGCTGAGGCTGAAATCAACTGTACCATTGTGAAGCAGACAACAAGAATCAATGACACGGTTTTTCTGAGACACCAGACTTTCTTATACAAAGATATTTGACTTACCCACGTAAATCGAGTTGAGCTTTGGCAGTGATGGACAGATTCAAACTCACTGGGTTGCTGTCAGAGTTATCTTTATTGGAGCTGGGGAGAGATATAGAGGGATTTTATATTAAATGTGAGACATAAAACTGTACCTTATTAAATTAAACTTAATGCCTACTAAGTGGGATGAAGGAGGGTTCCCAAAAATAGCCCATTTGAAGCTGTGACACCATATAAACTGAAAGCACAGGCTAAAAAGTTCATAATGAAATTATAGAATTATGTTCAATAGACCAGAGAAATATTTCTATGGCAGCTGCCTCAACTAGTCTTTAACAGTGTGTCTGTGTCTACTGATGTATCTGAATCAATATAATGATGCAAACAGTGGACATGTTGTGTTGAGTTTGTTCCTCTGGGCATCAGTCGCTGTGGTGTGTTTCATCAAAGTACAGACAGTGACCAGGATCAGGACAGACATTGCACTTGTTTACATGGTTAGAAGACAAACAGCCCTTTGTTGGTGTTTGCGTGTGTGTGTGTAATGGGGGTGTGTGGGGGTGTGTGTGTCACCTATGGATCTGTAGCTCAAAGCTAATCTTCGGTCCAGCGTCTTCCAGCCTCTGGACAGAAAACCGCAGACCAACAGACAACTGGGACAGAATAGAAAGAGAACAACGAAAAAAGAGAATGTGTAAACACCATAAAAAAGAGAAGTATGATGGGAGAGAGCAGAAACAATAAGAGGACAATTAAATAAAGATGGGGGAGCTTGAAAAGAAAGACAAAAGATGATGATGTGTTCTGTGCATCACACAGACATGTCTGCGCTCAATAATAAGACAGCAACACATCTGCTAACTACATCTCCTGTTATCTCCTGATAGCACTGTGTGTGTGTGTGTGTGTGTGTGTGTGTGGATAAAAGGGTCAGCAGAAATCTATAGTCTGACAAAATCCAGACTACACACTTAAAAGCAATAGTTAAGTTTCTTGTCTCTCAGTTTAAATCCCATGTTTTCCAGGGTAACTCATAACACATGGAGAATTTAGTTATTCAGCCATACAAAACTGCGTGTGTATAGTTGTATGACTGTGTATCTTCACATGTACAAGCGTATGTGAGCTGTACTGAACAACAGGTCAAACACACGATCCAGTGAAGGAAATGACTGCATGCAGGTTAACACTTCAAGAGACGAGCCTGAGGGTGTTTTGGGAGGGGGGGGGGNTACAAAGTCAGGCCATCTTTATGGACACATTAAAGAGACTGCTGGAGAGATGCCAGGAAAGATCTAAAGAGACAGTGGAACAGAGACCCAATGAGTGAGTTGTTCAGAAAGAGGAGGGGATGTCACTATCAAATATGAGCTATGATCTATCAGAGAAGGGAGGAAGAGGAGGAAAGTCACTTTGTGCAAAAGACTGAAGATGCAGTTGAACAAAAAGAGCAACTGTGTCTCTGTCTCTCAGAAAGAGAGTAAAAATTGAAGTAAAATAACTGTATTTCTATAAACTTAGCCAGAGTGCCTCACATATAGTATTTAGATGATCAGATTAAATTAAGAGTATTGGCCAGTGAGTGTGAAAAGGTTATAACCACTGTAATGTGTTACAACCTGAAGACAATGTGCAAAATGTCTATAACAGCAAACTGTGACTAGACATTAATTTTCTGTTATTTCATATGTATTACTGTATTTCCTCTTTTACTCATTATGGGTACCCTTCATATTTATTATTTACATCAATTATTTTCCATATTACTGTTACTAGTGCAGTGCCCATTGAAAATGTGCCTGTTCGGACACTTTATGGTGTGTGCTGCAGCCTGCCATAAATGCCCGTGGAGCAGAGCATATGCTGCCACGCCCGGAGCTTGTCCTACCTCACACGGACTACTTTTTACCAGCACGGCTGAATTTGAGAACTGCTCATCCAAACAACTTCACACGCTACACTGCACGTCCTTGGGTCCTGAGCATTATACCTGCCGAATTGCAGCTTAATATAGCGCCAGTTTCTCAAGATATTGGTGCCACAGATAGACAAAGAAACTGTAATTATAATAAGTTTGTCACACATACCATTATTTTTATTTAATTTTTATTGGATAAGTTGTTGCTTTAAAAAAAAAGTGTGCTTTGTGTCAGTAAGGCTTATGGAATTAAACTGAAGAGAGAGCAAGAAAGCAAGTGGAGAGATACTGATGCCATATGTAGTCTTACTCCAGGCATGTACCTCCTGCGCCGGATCATCGTGCTCAGTGAGGCATTACAGCTGTGTCCCAAAGAATGAACTCCAGTGATGAAAACCATTTAGTTGCGCAATATAACCCAGTCTGTATGTGGGTATGGAAGTATGTTCTGCATAAGCTCATGGATTGCTGAAGGTCCAACGGGGCAAGGGGAGAGTTAAATATGGGAAACATCTGGATGACTGGGAGCACACGTGCACGTGTACAGACGCATGCACACATGCACAAGCATTGTCCCTTTCACAAGCCTGTTGTGGTCCCCTCCCCCCATCGGTGAAACATGACCACATAATTGATTTATCAGAATGCTGTGTGTCACCTCCACAGCTCAAACACCTCTGAGCTGGCCTTGAAGCCCTTAGTAAACCCAGCTTTTGCCTGACATTGCTCACATAGACATAAGTACTCACACATAGACACTTAACACTTTGTGGGGCACACACACACCAACAAACCAAAGGTGGTAGAATTTCATGTCGGAAGGGAACTCTTTACTTTGCAAAGCCTTGGCTTCCTGCATGTGTCAGCCATCCAAGAGCCAAATGGATTATGAGACACTGATACACATTAATGCAAACACACACACACACACACACACACACACACACACACACACACACACACAAAACCCATGTAAGTGTGAAACATTGTCAAGGAGTGAGCAGAATGAGGGTCAGGTTGATGATTAGTTTTTGTTGGAAATCATCAGTGTGAATAAAATTTGATAAGTAAGAGTTGCAGCTTCTTAAGATGGAAGTGCAAAAGGATGCACTACACTATAAAACACAACAGCCCTCTTTAGTTATGTGAACTTATTTCTTCTCTTTAACTCAAAGAATCATGATAAGTTTTGGATGTTGCACTCAAGTCTCTACGTTTTAGAGAAAGTGAACTTAAAATCATCTGTTGTCTTGACTATTAGAAAGTTGAATACTGTTGCCAGTGTTCATTCAACTTACTTTTATAAGTTATAAGGTTTAAAAAAAAAACAAAAAAAACAGGGGAAATTTCTGTTGGAAATATTTGTTGTAAATATCTGTTATAATCCTTTTTGTGAATGTTATAGCTTTGTGTAAGTTTATTTGTGGCTGNTGTTGTAAATATCTGTTATAATCCTTTTTGTGAATGTTATAGCTTTGTGTAAGTTTATTTGTGGCTGTAGCAGTTTGAGTTACATTTGAATGCTTTCTACTTTTTGGTCTGTAACCATCAGAAAGAGTGTGTTTTCTGTTAGTGACCTCCCTGCTGCATGCTGCTGTCAGTTTCTGATTATATCACCTTCTTGTTGTTGAAGCTTTAATAAGCTTTAAATGAGGGACTTTTCACTCAGCAAAGTGTTTCACTTTGTTCATTGAGCAGTCTTCCTCAACACTCTACACACTGATAGGTGTGTGAGCAGGGCATTCCTGCAAAAGAACATTCAATGCTCAGTGAGCTACCCCTGCATAAATAAAGGCTAAAGTTTAATTATTAAGTTTGGAAACTCAACTTTTTTGAGGTAATCACTTTCCACAAATTTTTTGAGTAGATTGAACTGATTTCGGTTTACAGTGCAGGAATTTACATTCACTTGACCTAATGCAGTAGGTTTTGTCTCATGGATAATGAGAAATAATTCATTGTTTAAACTAAGATAATCAAGTCAAATATTGTTCACGAGTTGAATCAACTTTGACAACTTGAAATAACACATTGACACAATGCAAAGGTATTAGTTTAACTAACTTATTCAACTTAAGTTTTTCAATTGAAACAAAGAGATTTTTACGTTGAGTGAACTCACATTTTCAAGGCAGCAAGGGAACTTATGTTTTTAAGTTGAACCACCCTGAAATGCTTTACAGTGTAGAGAAAAGTGTGTGTGTGTGTGTGTGTGTGTGTGAGACTCACCTCTGTACCAGCTACCATAGGGTTCCCCAGGTCACACACCACCAGTCTGGAGTCATTGACCATCTTGTACTCGCAGTTTAACTTTGACAGAGACTAGAGGGGAGGAGAATATAAGATTTAAAACAAATGAGAAGAATGGCAAGAATAATGCATGAGACAAGACAAATGGACAAACAGCTGAAAGACCCAAGAGGAGTAAAGGTGAAAGTAAAAAAAAACGAGATGGAGGTATTGTAGGGGGAATAGAAAGAGGGAGTGATAGAATCATAGAGAAAGGGAGAAAGAGGCAGAGCAAAAAGAAAAAGGGAGGCTGGAGGAAGGCAGGAGGAGGAAGAGTGATGAATGCACTGACAGTAACAACCTCATCAATCAAGCAGCCCCATTACACACTCATTAACGCAGGGGCGTGCATGTACACACACACACAGAGCAGTTTAGCAGTTGACCCCATCCATTTCCGTGGTCACTAATGCAGCTTGTAAATCATAATAGGGGCTTTTGGGCAGTGGCCAGTTCAGCATGCCCTGCTGATAGCCATGCCTTAATTACCCCAAACAAACACACCACAGAGACACAATGTCAACAACAGGATGTGATGACTTCTGTAACTGCCGTCTCAAATAGCTCACATCCTCCTCTCATATGCTCGCTTGGCACTTGCTTCAATCATGATGAGACATCTGCTTCAGTCCTGTATGTCTATTTTTAATATCACCCTACTGTCCCTTAACATCAAACCAGGAATAATTGATTTCAGACAAATGTGAATTTGAGCAGAGCTGTGCGTGTATTTTTGCACAAGGCTTGTATGAGTGTGTGGATTTACCTCTACCCTGCGCTCTACTCCGATATAGTCGGCCTCTGGTGGTATTAGCGTGTGGAGTTCTGTCTCGTATGCTCCCTCTCCTCGGTTCACTGCGCTGATGGTCAACATAACCAGATTGTCATCTCCAATAACCAGCTCTGAGCGGTCCCTGTGTGTATGAGAGTTTTATTTTAAAAAGAATGTGTTTACAGAGAAAAGACAACATGTCAGTCATAGAGGAAAGGGAAATAATAAGAGTACCGCAGTTACATAAAAAAAATATCTGAACTTCTGTTTGTATGTTTTTAGAAAAAAAGTAGTTTCATGTGGAATAGCCTCTGCTGCTTAATGGAATGCAATGCCCCTGACTCCATCAATAACCCAGAGTGTGTATGTATGTGTGTGTGTGTGTGTGTGTGTGTGTGTCAGCAGACGGTGNTAACCCAGAGTGTGTATGTATGTGTGTGTGTGTGTGTGTGTGTGTGTGTCAGCAGACGGTGACAGGATGTTTGTATAATGTTGCCATAGAGATGGCATACAGCTGGAAATACTATAGAAGGCATGTTAATTCACATGCATATATATAAAACACACAACAAACACACACACACACACACACACCACATGGTATATGGAACTAATGCGAGTAACTTCAGTGTAAACTTTGGGCACTCTGTGAGGAATAACAGACTCTCTTTGCTTTGCTGTGTGTATGTGTGCGTTTCACTGTGAAAAGTGTTGAGTGTTTTCAGTTTGAGGTCAAAGGGCATCAATGTCAGTCTTACATGGTGGCAGACAGCTGGAGATCAGGTATACAAATGTTGTCTTCACCACAGTCCAGCAGAATGTAGGCCTGAGAGGAACAGAGAGTCTCATGAGGAAACCTTTAACGCTCATCATTATCATCACCATCATAGCAAATACACACACGCACACAAAGTTCACACATATACGCACATGCTCTTGAAGAAAGGTACTGCTATAATGGTTCAGGACAGGTGGAAGGTCCTGGCTGTGAGGGGAAGGAGTCAAGCTGTAGTTCAGAGCCAGTGATATGGGAGTTAATTTGTCCCTGAACTCTTCCTCCTCCTGGAAGAATAACGAGGAGGGAAGAAGTGTGCAGTAAGTGAAATTTATTTGGTTTAAACATAATTAAAGGATTTTTTTTGAAATGCTCTGTAATTTGCTTACTCTCAAGTAAATGGTATAGCTCAGGCACGCATGTGGATGGTTGTGACGCAGTGTTAGAACCCCTGTGCGCTGAGGCTGCTGGGTATCCAGGAAAAGAACTCTCTTAACTCCACCCCGGGTGCCTTTCAACCAATCCAGCTGCAAGTCTGCTCTCAGGTCTGAAGACAAAGAATGATATAAGTGGAGATGGAGAAGAAAGAACAGTGGTGGAGGCAGTAAGGAAGAGGAAACATTCTCAGCCAATCAGACATTCTGTAACTGTTCTATCCATGTTGTCCAATTCCTCTGTGTGTGTGTGTGTGTGTGTGTGTGTGTGTGTGTGTGTGTGTGTGTGTGTCTCTTTCTTTCCATTAAATGTCTAGTAAGCAGCCTGACTGTCATATATAGATGTTTTACTCTGCAGAGCAACATTAGTTGCTGGAAAAAATATAAGTTCCACCTTCACCGTCTGGGTCTGTCCCTCCTATCTCTGCATTTAGTCTTCTTCCTTCCTATCTTCTCCAGAGCAGAGATTTCTATAATAGGGAACTCTGAGACACATGATGAATCTGGCGCTAACTCCTGTCATAGCCAGTGTGTTTTTTTCTCTTTTACCTCCTCCTGCACCACCACAGCACAAATGCTTACCTACAGAGTTGGGGATCCCCACACCACTCACTGCTGCACACACATCCACCTTCAGACTGCAGGGAGAGATTACAAGTGGTGGGGCGGGCAGACAGAGAGAGAGAGAGAGAGAGAGAGAGAGAGAGAGAGAGAATTGTGATACTCTTCAGTTTGTTCTGTTTAGTTATGCCTACTAGTAAAACCAGGTATCAGCCTGAGCCCACATCCACTCTGGCTACCAATATTTGGGGATCAGTTCCCACAAGGACTTCAAGCTCACACTGTAAGACACTTTTTGATTAACATATCCAGTCACTGTGACATTCAGTGCGTTTACATGTACCTCAGTAAACAGGTTACGATTGGCATATGGCCAACAAACTGATTACTAAAGTGTCATGTAAACGTGTTATTCCGTTTATGAGAAATCTGTTTACCTGACCTAGGTTATGCAATTGTAAATTGATTATGAATTGCAATGTAAATGCTTAACCGGTTTATGATTGGCCCATTGACACTGTGCATGCCTCTCCAGCCCTGCCGGCTTCTTTGTAGCAACACACATATCACCCGTAGTATATTCTGTGAATGTATTAAGTAATGCAAACTGATAAAAGCACTATAAAAATAAAAAGGCATAACCAAATCCATTGCTAGTAGCAGCTAGCTACATACAGCTATGGTTTTGTTTACTAGTGATATGGAGTCAAAGGTAAAAGGTCAGATTGACGTCACTTCCTGATTTCGCACGTCCTGTGACGACTTCCTTTAATAAACCAAAAGTTTACCAGATTACCCTTAACCCATGTAAACGCCTAATCCGTTGATTCTCAATTAACGGATTTCTCTGTGCATGTAAACGCACTGATCGTCAACAGTGGGCGATTACATTTGGTCAGCTATGCATGATTTCACAGTGGTTCTGCAGTAAGTAAGTGGATTCAAACTGATCCAGTGCCAATAAGCAAGGCATTTATTCCTTCCTTTACACTGGGGGCAGTGGGAAATACCACTCAGGGTCCCGTGAGCCCCTCCATTAGACACAGAGACATGGGAGACTGACAAACATTTCTGCATTTCCTCTATTTACAGTGTGTGTGTATGGTTGTATGTGTAAGTGTGCAAGTCTGTGTGTTATCACCTCTTCAATCAAGAACAGGAAACTGACTCCCACATATGGAACACTGCACCGTTAATATCCTGGAATCTAAGGAAGCTTACAAACATCACACTCCTGATTCTAAAGTGAACACTACACAATAGGAATGAGGTAAATGAGTGGTTTCATTTTTTTCTTTTTTTTTTTTGTAGTTTTATTTGGTTTCAGTCTACAATGCACTCTGACAGCCGTAGTGCAGATGCTGGGGAAGCTTGTGTGTTGTTAATTAGGATCCCATCGGTAACGCAATAATAATAAGCTGGTTTTCCGGGGTTCTAAATGTGTACGCTGCATGTGTGAGTTAGCATGTGTGTGAAGATTTAGATGTCCGTATGTGCGTAAAAAAAAAAAAATACAGGTCTCCTTTAGAATTACACCCCTTAATCATTTTGACCACTCCCTCCAGGTGGTTTCATACGTGTTTAATATATGTTGTGTGTGTAAGCATGTTTGTGTGTTTTGTATTTGGGTGTGTTCACATGTGACGATAATAAGCACTGTGTGTCATACTTAAGTGTATGCAGTGTGGAAATGACCCCCATTTTACTGACAACAGCTCTGACTCTTGGTTAGTCATTATTCTATGTAATTTTCCCCCAAAATACACATGCGCTCCACCACCCTACACACTGCTTGGCCTCCCTACACACACACACACGAACAAATCCTTTCCCCTCACTACGCACTACTGACAATGAATGCTCAAATCAAGTCTGATCGTTAAGTAGCCTTCTCTCCTTTTCCATCCCTCCATCATCTCTCTCTCTCTCTCTCTCTCTCTCTCTCTCTCTCTCTCTCTCCAGCTGTCAGAGAGACACCACAGGAAAAACAACTCACTTTCCAAAAGCCTTCACCCTCCTTAAAGACAAGAGACTCAGACATCCCTTAATTTTGGGAGCTGCTGTTTGACTCGCCGTGTGTGTGTATGTGTCTGGGTGTTCCATGTTCCGTGGTGTAGTATCTGATTCCATTCCTCTGACCAAAACTTATGGCGGTTTATTTGAATAAGCTTAGTTTTGTTTTGACAGAATTCCACAGTTTAGTGCTTTCTGTCAATCCGCCCCAAACCCTTTTCCTTTTTGAGACACAGCCAACGCTCACACACAACTACGCACATGCACACATGATGGCAACTAGCCGACTACGCTTCCACATCCAAACAGTCCTGCAGTGGTTCCAGCACCTATAAGGCTGGACCAACAATAGACTGTAGCGAAGCAGCAGGAGCCTTTAGACCCCTTCCTCTCGATCCAACTTACCCCCAGACTGTTCAAAGCTAGCTCCCCACAGAAAAAAAAAAAAACATCAAAATAGCTTTATGTGGTTTCAAATTAATTGCAGACTCCCTGAAATTTGAACTTTTTGGACGCAAGAATAATATATGCTTTTCAGTGTGGAACCAAATTTTACAGAGTGTTATTGCCATGTACACACAGAGACCAGGAGCCGAGACGTCTAGGACACACAGGTGAAATATATATCAGATCTGTTAATGTGTGTGTGATGTGTGTATGGTGATGTGAAAGTGTTTACATTGTATAGCAAACATCAAAAGCTGGAATGATGCTATTTAAGCTGCACAATTTCTGTCCAACTGTGGATTCTCTCTTCAGATTTTGATCCCATCAGCTTCAGTGCACCTGTAGACAAGGACTGTCTTTGTGTGTGTGTGTGTGTGCACGTATGTGTGTGTACGTGCTCACCAGGTAACCATTGTATCCGTGTATGGCAGGTGACACTGTCGATCATCAGGGTTCAGGATTCTGGGAGTCAGGATCATCTCAGCCTCCACAGACACTACAGCTCGAGCTCTACACACAAATACACACACACACACACACACACACACACACCACAATACAATTTCATGGAAATAAAAGAATTTGGGAGTCTTTCAGAAAAAGTGCAGGTACTTTGAGAATCATTTCAGAAAAACACAGAACACACAGTGCATTATTACCTGTACACAGACACCTTGCCTACACCAAACGCCCCTACGATCAAATCTGGAGAGAGAGAGAGAGAGAGAGAGAGAGCTTCAAAGAATGCCACAGATGGGACTGATTTCAAGGTCTCCAGCAATCTTCATCAAACACAGACCTCTCACGTTTAACATACACACACACGCACACATACATACACATGCTGTGATATTGCATTGATTGAAGTTATGAATATCACCATGATTTTGCTTTCACATATGACGCAGTTCAGACTAACTTCATCAGCATGCACCAACATGTAGAAATTTGTTTGTTGACTGAGCGTGTGTATGTTTGTATATGTGTGTGTGTGTTCATACATGTGTGCATGTTGCGGGAGGACCCAGCAGTGCATTCCAATGCCATTAGAAAGTTCACATCGCTCCACTCACATTTGCTAAACATTTCACAAAAGCCTACGCAGCCACCATCTACATCTCCTAATTCTAAGCAGCAACAGATCTCTAGATGTGATTTTATTTGTTTTCATGGGTTTTGTGATGAACACACTCTTAATTGGCTCTCAGAGTTTAAAATAGAGATGCTTTTAATGGCTGCGGTTAAGGGACACATACCATTGAAAGCCATGCACACATAGACACGCGCGTGCACATGTATATACACAAGTGCTGATTAAAACAATGTGAAACTAGAGTGAGGGACTTAATGGATACAAGCCTCCATTGCCAGATGCAGCCAAACGAAGTAATGTGATTGCGATCCAGACAAAGAGAGAATAGCTTCATGCTGTTCAGGGAGAAGCAGCTATCAATGGAAAATGCTGTGGTAACCTGCTGCAGGACGATAGTGGACCATGCCGGTATAAGTGACTGTGCTTGTCATTAAGCAATGTCAATGTGTCTTTCCACTCCTGTATATTTGAGGAGAAGCTGGCTAATTGAATCAGAGGAGGCACATCTGTTTCTGCCTTTTGCTGCAGTCACTGAGTCCCCCTGAAACCACAACATTAAACATTTCGGCCCTGTCCCTCTTCCCCAGAGGGTGCTGTGCTGCTGTGTGTGCGTGTGCATGTGTGTGCCTGTGTATTTACAGTATGTGTGTGTGAACTGTGTCTAGCCGCCTGTGATGAGAATTGACCTCTGTGTGGGTTTCGTGGGGCAGTTGGAGAAGTATGGAATGAGGAAAAAAGGGCAGAGGAGGAGGAAAATTATAGAAAGAAAAGGAGAGCAGAAGCTACACTTTGGCCTTTAAGCTACAATCTGTGAAAGCCATCAAGGTGTGCAGAGGCAGGGACTCGGGGGAATTGAGAGAAAAAGACAAGAGAAAGTGAAACAGAGAGATATCAAGTCAGAGAGAGAGATAGAAAGAAAAAGATGGTGTGTGTGTGTGTGTGGGGTTGTCTAGACTCCTTATCCCAACTCTTTGTTCGCACTCAAAACCACCAAACAACATGAGACTGATTTGAGGAAAGGGCACCTTTGGGGTTAAGTGTGTGTAACAGTGTGTGTGCTCGCATGGCTGCAACTTGGGCTAAATCAAATAACGGCCCACTTCCCATGTCAATCCTATTTCCTTACATACAGGAAAGCGTACCTGCCACTGTTGATTTGAGAGGAGTGTAAGTGTTTGTGTATGGTTGTGCATGTACACAGACACACTAAATCACACCCCATACACAAATGGACTGTGCACACACTTGCTCCCTTTACACATCAGCATACACAGCATTCATTGGCGGCAGGCCTAGCTGCAGACAGGGGCTAGTCCTTGTAACCGAGCTGCTTTAGCTGATCGTGTCCATCCTGGTCTGTGAAAACACAGCCTCCGTCCAGAGTTTAGACAGACTGTCAAGCTGTCATGGCTGCCTGCTCTGACTGCCTGTTTGGCTGGAGGGGACCAGCCTCGCTGATGAAATGCCAAAGATCAATGGCACTCGGTTGGAAAGGAGGTGGTTTCAGAAATGAATGGAGGATTTAAAAGATTTTGGACGTAAATGTGAGGTTTTCAGTGCTCTTCAACAACTTGTCAGACTGCTTATTTTCAATATAGGCTCTAAAAAGATAGAAGTGAAAATACAGATGGTCCCTGAATAGGCAAGTAGCCGTATGGATCCCAACAGTAATTTACACCTACTTACCAGCTGAGTAACTAACCAAATGACCCCTCAAACCACACACACTCAAACCCCCAACCCTATGTCTGTAACTCCCTCAGCAAGCTGGTGTGATTGGCAGGTAAAACATCGACCATCTTTGACTGTTGACCCTTTAGCTGAACCTAATCTCCACCCTTAGGGCCATCTGACTCCCTTCTGACAACAGCTGACCCTAACCTTAACTCCAGCCCTTAGCCTCAGCCAAACTGCTCTTACCCATCTTCCCAGCCTCTGCTGCATCAAACTGTGCATCAGATCTAGTAAGCCTTTCAGTCTTCAATTGTTCAGTGTGGTTGCTCATGATCTATAACTGTTGTTCGTGTCAGTTTGGCTTCTGTACTTTGTACATTTTTGTCTCTTCTATCTTTCTATCTTCTATCTTACTCATCAATTTACTGCTGTCAGCTCTTGAATAAAAGCATAAATTTATGACATAATGTTTGAAAGAAAGGCTAAGTGCATTAATCTTAATTAGCTACTCATTTCTTCTCTCATTCCCTTCTGTTCCTGCAGCAGAGTAATGGCGTTTAATATTAACGGGAGCATATGGTGGCTCTACCAGGCCTCCCAGACGCCTGTTCAGTCCTTTCATAATCCTGATCAAACATCTCTGGCTGCTTTGAACAGTGTGACTTTACTACCCTGCTAACAACACACCATGTGTGTGCGTCGCACTTCCGTCAGCCGACTCTCTAATGACAGACGACACAAGCATTGCACTTTTGTGTGTGTGTGTGTGTGTGTGTGTGTGTGTGTGTGTCTATATGTTATGTCTGTATGTTATGTCTATATGTTATAAGTATGTATGTCTGTGTTTGTTGGCTGACAGTTCTGCCACCCATGAACTTCTACTCCAGCTTCCACCTCCAGAGCTTTCCCAAAGGGCCTCCACCAGCCTAAGTTTCAACTTAACCTGTAACCCCTCTCTCTCTGTGTGTGTGTGTTTGTGTGTGTGTGTGTGTGTGTGTGTGTGTGTGTGTGTGTGCGTGTGTGTGCGTGTGTGTGCCTGTGTATTTACAGTACGCTGTTTTTAATTCAGGATCTCTGCTTTGCACTGAGTCTGCGCAGGGTCTTGCTTTGACCTGGAGCCTGGCACACACTCAACACACACTCTGTAGACGCTAGCGAAACCGATCACTGAGAATCTGGCCATACATGTGCACTTGTGTTTATGCACGTGTGTATGTGTGTATTTGTGCAGATATCCTGTTTGTGGAGTGAACAAAGCTGTTATAGCAGAATGAAAAAGAAAGGAGCAGGGGAGTGAGGGGAAAGAAAAGAAAAGAAACTGAAAAACTAAATTCTCCTTTTCAGCTTAATTTGTGGAAGCACAAAGCCAGAGCTATGCTGAGATCAGAATGGCTCCAAATTAGGGAGAAAATAAGGTGGTTAAAAAAAAAAGTGGTTTTACAGACCTGCTTTGTTTCAAATGACTTTTTTACAGTACACTTAGTCCAATATTGTCTTTATATAAACAGCCTCACATTCAAAAATCTCCTTTTCAGGCCTCATATAGTTATACTGCAGTTTTAAAATCCATAAAGTCAGGAGTGGGGTCAGGTATAGTCAGTTGGTATCATATAAAGTCAGTAGAGAGCTACTAAATGTAATTTGATTGAATTCTGTGCACTTTGGGCTACTTAGATTTTTAAGGATATGGGCGATGTTTGAATGTCTGGCAGACAGACTGAACATGCGGTTAACGTGTAATACTCTTTCTTCCACTCTCTTTTCCTCAATGTTTCTCTTGTGTTTTCTCTCTTATATATGATAAATCCCTGGAGAATGAATGTGGCAGCAGTTTACTGGCACTCATCCCCATACCCCCTTTTTCTGACTGATGATTTTACCAGAGAAGAGGAGGGGAAGCAATATAGGAAAACATGGAGCTGGTAGTGTGCATGGGGAAACTAACTAAGGAGTGCATGGGGAAACTATGAAATGAGGAGGTTAAGAGTGAAGAAGAAGGAGGCCCTAAGGAGAGAAGCTGGAAGAAAAGTGGAGGAGGGAAGGAATGCAAGACAAAGAAAGAATTTTGATTATTACAGTTGGGAGGAGCTATTCATCACTGAATAGAGAAGAAAAAGAAGAGTTGTTGTGAGAGTATTTACCAGGGTATTGGTTGTTGTCCAGGTCTTGGCCTCCCCTGAGAGTGAATCCATATCCAGGTGGGCTACCACTGGGGTTCAATGCTGCTTTTAGCTCTTGGCTCATTGTGAGGCCTTGCGTGGCTACATCTCTGTTGCTGTTATAGATCAATACTCTGCCTCCACGCTCCTCTCCTCCAAATGGACAGCCAACCGCCACGTCTAAGGGATGACACACAGGCATGGTTTAGACATCAGTGGCGTTAAGGCCCCTTTGAGACAGAAGAGGAAAGAGAGAGAGAGAGAGGAACAGATCCTAACCCTCCTCTACCTGCACTGGGGAGCATATCAGCATGGTCATTTCCCCCTGTCCTTTAATTTCCATTTGAGCTCATCTTTTAATCTTGTTTGCACTCTCTCTTCCTCTGTCTGGGCACTGTTTAAGTAATTGCTCTAAATCTCCAATCGCTCAGTACTGTGCTCTGCATGTGCAACAGCTAAATCTCACTCCAAAACAGGAAGTAACATAAGGTCAGAGGGCAGGCTGGGAAGTCTGCATTGCAATGAGTCTGTTTGTGTCTAAAGAACTCCATCAGACATGCAGGCATGAAGGCATGTAGTAGCGAAACAACAGGACCCATACATAAGAGACACGTGAAAACAGCGATATAATGAGTAGCACACTGTAAGCACCTACTCTGATAGGAAAAGCTATAGATACACTACACAATATAGCAATGACAATAGTATCCAGGTTGTCCAGACACAGCGTTCTCCTGTATGATAGTATCTCAGCACTTTAGCTGTCCAAATACCTCTAGACATCCTGTTTGTCTCCGGACCCCCCCTCTCTCTCTCTCAGCCTAAACAACTCACTCCACATGAAGCAGATTGAGGGGTAGAGAGGATAACTGCAACCATGTGTGTATGCAAGTGTATACATATATGAGAGAGTGTGTGCTTGTGTCGGTATGTGTACATAACAGAATAGCAATGTAAAAAAAAAAAAACCTGCATAAAAAATAATGTGAAAGTCATGGGCATTGCTCAACACAATGCAGACATCTACAGCAAATGCACTGTGGAACACCCACTGTGATCACTGAGACCAACCCTATGGGAGAGTGTAATTCACAGACATAAACAGGCAGACAAGTGAGAGAAAGCTATCATTGGTCGATGACATTTAAAAGAGACAGAAAGCCACATGCCAGATGAAATTATTAAAATATTGGGGTTTGACAGCTGACACTCAACTAAGCCAAGAAGATGAGAGGAAATGCGTATGATTGTGCTCTTCTGAGAAACAGAATGATGTGATCTGTGCTGAGAGATGAGGGAGAGGCTCGGTGTCATCACACAGGGAGAAAGAGGGGTCTGACAGTGATTATGACAGACATACATATGTAATTTTCTTTCTCTTACAGCAGTTTGACATGAGAGAAAAGAAGCTGCTGAAAAGGCTGATCAGAATGTTTCCATGGTGACTTTACAGTGTAATGCCGAATAATGAAATCATGCAGACATATTTTCATTAGATTTACTCTCTACATGTCACTTCAGCTGACACAGAAGCTCCATCTCCCCTCAGGTCACGTCTCTGGTCCTCAGAGACTTGAGCACCCCCTGACAGACAGGTTGATGTGATTTATGTTTCAGGCCAGAGAGCTCAGTATTGATCCACTGCTTGTTGATCAAGTGGTTAAAGGCTTTAATAAGGTAGGAGGGGGAAATAGTTGTAACATACACATGAACAAACACTCTTCATGTATAAATAAGGCATAAATCAGGGGGATTGATGTCATCTGAGGCCCAGATGTGCTTCCATTCATTCATTTTTAAGGAAACAGTCAACAGACTTTAGCTCCTCTGAGCATTTGGTCTCCAGTTTGCCTCATACGTGAGTGTGTGTTTCTCTGTGTGTATGTTTATCCAGTCAATGTAAGGATAAAACAAACACACAGTAGAGGAATGAACTCCAGGCTGCAGATGATTTTATCTCAAGGCACATCTGGAGGGTTAAAAATAACTCATTACACACACACACACACACACACACATGCACATGTATGCACATGCAACCTTAACCCTGATCATCACATGAGAAAACAAGTTCACACACAGACAGCCTTTCAACACCACACTTCCTGATTGGCTGAGGAGCTTTAGGTTTTCTCTAGCAGCAGAATCTGATAGGATTTCCTCAGTCAAAGACAAAACAGGTCAAAAGGCACAGAAACATAAAAAAATTTTTTATCTGTCATCAGGTTTACCTGTAAACAGTCCTTATGTGCAGACCGAGGGTCTGGCCAAGTATAAGAAAAATATATTCATTCATTGAGTCACAAATTATACATTTTGGCAGAAAAGAATTTTGTTTAATGAATTCCCTCAGCTCTTTATAGTTCTTATGTTTTTTATCCAAAATTCATCTGACTCTAATTTCCTTTCCTTCTTTCTTCCCTTCCTTTCTTTTGCTTTCTGTGTCTCTGTCTCTGACCCTCCCAACATACCGTTGTATCCATCCTGATTGACATCTCCCAGTGGTGCTATCGCGGTGCCGAAGCGTCCAAAGGTGTGTGTGCCAGTGAGGGGGACAGGTATGGAGAAAGTGAGTGGGGCCAACTGGAGGTACATATACACCCTCCCCACCTCTCTGGGTTTGCTCTCCATCTCTCTCTCCATGTAAAGGGGCGCTCCCACCAACACATCGTCCATTCTGGGAACACACAGCAAATTACCTATGGTCATAGACAGAAAGGAAGGTAGTGGAGGTGTGTGTCTAGAGTGGCAGGGAGGATTCTACTTACCCATCTCCATTCAGATCAGTGACAGCCACTGCATAGCCAAAATAGGAGGCCATCTGAGAGACAGACAAAATATTACACTCATATCTCCACATCAAGGAAGGAACATAAGGCTTGTGCCATGCTCTTACCTGTTCCCCTGTGAAATTCTGGATGAAGGTTAGATTGGTGGAGTTGATCATTACCACCTGAAAGAAGTAGATATACTGTCACACGTATCGTACAAGCATCAGGCTTTGTCCTCACAGCACACCAGGAGCAAACATTGCCAACAGTCTGACAAACAGACACACGAAAAATGCAGAAACAAAGTCAGAAACCGCATAAAAATAGCTTGTATTCAACTGAAACTCCTTTCTTTTCTCTGCACTCCCCCACCATCGCTCTGCCTTTGCCATTTTCCCCCTCATCTTCCTCTCCTTCCCCCCATCCTAACCCCGGTCGTGGGGAGAGACGGGGGGTGCTGAGAATTCCTTCATAAGACCTAAAATAACAACCACATGGAGACAGCCAGGGGCTACACATACACACAAATGCACACACGCACACATGCAGGAGGACATGCGTTTACCCACTCACAGATGTCTCAAAGACATACTAAACAAAGATAGATTTACTCGCACAGACAGATGAGGATGTGTAAACACAAATACTAAGTACCTAGTTTTAACTTAGCTTCCCTGTTG
Source organism: Lucifuga dentata (assembly GCA_014773175.1). Lineage (NCBI taxonomy): Eukaryota > Metazoa > Chordata > Actinopteri > Ophidiiformes > Bythitidae > Lucifuga > Lucifuga dentata. The sequence goes on along the minus strand of VXCM01000081.1, from coordinate 3,601 downwards.
TCTGATTGGTCAGCTCAGGTCACAGGAGAGATCTGATCAGGCTGACAGCTACTCCAGTGCTTGGCCTCTAACCTGGTGTACCTGCAACTCTCACAACACTACTCCCACTGTGAGCTACTGGCCCCCAACTCCATGACACACACATACACACAGCACTGTCTGCATGTACAGGAAGGAGCATTCAAAATGTCCAGACATAAAACACACTGTTGCAGTGTGTGCACAGCGTGGTGTGTCCTAGGGTTCCGCTGCAGGTTAGGGTTAGGGGTCATTTGTATGTGGAGAAGGGTTAGCAGGGTTAGGTGGGGTCACTGCCCTCCACATGCAGCGGAAACTGTGTGTCATTAGGGAGGATTGACACAGACAGCCCTGGGGACACATTCTCACAAGAGAACACTACACACACACCCGTATAGATATATAAAGAAGAGCATAATGTATTTGTCACCGCTATGTAGATATTATGTGTGCAGTACAATACAGACATGCTAAGTGTCAGTGTGTGAATCTTTCTGTCTTGTGAAATTTTCCACTTTTCCTCCACTACATTTAACATTTTAACTGGAAATATATTGCTTTATTACATTTATATGATGGCTGTAATTATTGGTTACTTTGCAAATTCAGATTTTACTGTCAACAGAACATAATAAAATATCAATACCATATGTCTTTGTCATCACTTCTTTTATTTCTTTCCATGTTTCTTCCTTTTCTTGCTTCCTTATGCCTTTTCAATTTTGGCTTTTTTCATTTGTTTGTATGCTTCCTCTTTCCTTCCTTCCATCCTTCCCTTTCTCTTTCCTTAAGGAAGGGAAGATGAAGATCCTCCAAACTGAACATTAAGTTTTACTGCTAATAATTAAAAAACATACTTTTAATGTATCTGCATTTACAAGCCTATACAATATACTGTGCAATAGATACTCTCTAATCTCTCTACTTCCTTCCCTTCCTTCATTCCTATCGTCTATCCGTCACACAGTACTGAGTCACACACGCACCTTGATTGACTTGTCAGGTCTGTAGGGAGCATAGCAAGGCTGTTGCTGCTAAACAATCATTTTTTTAATAATCTGCGCCCCCCCCCCNCCCCCCCCCCCCACATGCCCATATTTTGGTCTAGGTGTGTATGCATGTGTGACTCCATACTCACATATCCAAAGTTGTGTGCCCCTCTAGGGACTCCAGCTATTAGCTCTAGGGAACAAGAAAATAAAAATAAAAAATTAATTGGAAAAAGAAAATAAAAAATTAATTGGTGAGAATGAAAATAAGACAAATAGAGATAGAGTGAGACAGAGGAAGACTTGCAGAGAAAGACAGGGGTTGTCGTAGAGGCCTAGACCCCAAATATCCAGCCCACCCTGGCAAAACAGACAAGTTATGCTGAGAACACATTGAGTGATTGGGTGCTAAGGCTCTGTGTGTGTCTGTGTATACTGATTGATGAGTGTGGTGCTGTGGACATGTGGGGATGATCTAAAGGACCCACCCAGAAAGACAGAAGAGGACANCCCCCCCCCGCCAGTCTACCCAATAGACTTGACCATGAGGCTATAAACCAGTACTTCCCAGCTCCATCTTCTCTTGAAACTTCCAGTTACGACCAATTCTCCAGCTCGAAGAGAGTTTGGAAAACAAGACCACAACAAGCTTCATACCACAACACAGCACATCAACAGGCATGTGTAACCTCTTAAGATGCACTTTAAGACTCGCTGACATGTGATGTGCTGGAGGGGGTTCAGGACCATCACAGGGTTGGGGAGGNGGGGGGGGGGGGATTGTGTGAGCCTGACTTTGTGTCATCCTGTAAACCACTAAATGGTAATTAGCAAAGAGGCTGTGATAGGAAGGAAATTATGAATGGAAGCTCTTTGAGTCAAAGTTATGGCAGTGCGGTGGCTTGAAGTCTCATGATGGTCACAGAGTAACCGTGAGTGGTGACATGTTAGAAGAGGAAGCAATAAAAACACACAGATGTAGTAACTACAATAATTTGAGGTAACGGTACTTACGTCTTTACACTTTGTGCTACATTCTAGTTCTGTTCTACTACATTTCAGAGGGAAATATTGCACGTTTTTCTCCATTATGAAGGAAAAAGTCTCAGAAAGTGTAGTATAGAGGAATGTATGATCCTATGACTGGAAAGCATGAAAATTACCAGAACTGGAGATACCAGATCTTTTACCTTAAGTGATGAAAAACTTTGGGGATTTTAATGCCTCCATGCAAGATTAAAAAAAAAAAAAAAAAANATCCCAAGAACGTTTCAAATATCAACAAATTGATTTTAATAGCGTACCAGAATGAACTGAAACCAATCACAGTCAAGATACGGAACAATTTTTTTAACTCATCGTTCCAGTAGTATGCTTTAGGAAATGATTGTCAGTAACCTTACATGTATGAAATTGAATATATTAGGCTCAAACATGAAAAATGGGTGATATGGTCCTTTAGGGCCCCATCTAGAGCTCAGTCCAAAGCTGATCCTCCCAAATAAAGTATCTCCATTTTTGTGTGAAAGACTTTGTATCTTTGAGTTTGTATATTTGGTTTTTGAATATTTTATTCCTGATGTTTCATAATTTCATTGTGGTTCATACTCAAATTTTGAGTATTTCCATTTTATCTACCAGATACGTGTTAATGTGAACTTAACTGATAAATTAACACATTCTGTTTGCTTTATATTTATGCTGATAGGAGACAAGTTTTTTGTTAAAATTGCAAATTTTTATAAATTTCTTGTATTTACACTGATGTTTTATCATCAGCTTCTTTCAATTCCAGAAGTGATTGTAGTTCTTCTCTAGACTTGAAGAGCCATTGACTGAAGTCTGCATTTAATCATTCTAATCAGTCAAAATGCAGGGGAGGAAATCCCTTTATCGGTGGTTCCTGAAGTCCTGTCCCCTCAGGATCACGACCCAGACGTACAGAGACAGTTTTCATTACTGGTTCTGAGGTCAACTCCAGACACTGTCACCCAGCTGTCCACTCACTATCACTCACGCTATCACCCCACGCCCACCCCATCCCACTGCGGTTCTGCTGGTCAGGCTTAGAGCACTGGGAAGAGAGTATTCAAGACTGTGTTAATGGGATGCAATAGCAAGGCAGCTGTTGATGTTGTTAGTGAGGGATTCCTCTGGTGCTGGATGTGGTTGGTTGTGTAATGAATTGTTGGCTTTCTCACCTTGTTCAGAGTCTCCTGTAAACTCTCCCACTGCCACAGAGTAACCTAGAGAGAAATCATTTGCACGAGTACATATGGCTGAAATTAACAGTGCACAGAGAGCCCTGTACAAACTATTAGCACCATGTCCTGTATGTGCTATGAATATTATGTGGTGTTTAATAGTTACTGTGGTTGTCAGAGTGTGTGTTTGTGCATGTGAATGCGTGTTACCGAGGTAGCTGTCGTCGTGTGTGTCTTCTGCAGCACTAGTGTGTTTCTCTCCTGGAACCCGTCTCAGCACTGCCTTCAAAGAGTAGCCATTCAGTATCTCAGCTATCCCTGCTGTCATCACCTGACCTGCACACACACACACACACACACACACACACACACACACACACACACACACAC
>VXCM01000080.1:476336-514926 GCA_014773175.1 Lucifuga dentata | reverse complement strand
AGGCAGATGATTCGCTGTGGTGACCCCTGAAGGGAAAGCCGAAAGGAAAAGAAGAAGAAGATTATTTTCTGGAAAGTAAATGGATGTTTGGAGACGTGTTCTGCAAAATAACAAGATTCTGCTTCAGCCTGAACATATATGGCAGCATTGGATTCCTTACCTGTATAAGTGTGTACAGGTACCTGGCTATTGTCCACCCGATGAGAGTGTTGGGAAGGATTACTGTCACCCACTCTGTGGCTCTCTCTGTCGTGGTTTGGCTCTTGGTGAGCATTCAAAGTCTTCCAGACATATTCTTCACCAAAACACACAGAAACAAAACTGGGAAGTGTTTTGACACCACGTCCAGTCCTTATCTGGAGGCTTACCTGAAATACAACCTTGGATGGACACTCATTGGGTTTTGCATCCCACTCCTCATCACTCTTGGCTGCTATGGACACGTGATTGTCCTTCTCTGCCGCAAAAATACCATCAACAAGGTGCTGAAACAGAGGAGCTTGAAGTTGTTGTTCATTTTGGTCATTCTCTTCTCTGTTTGTTACATCCCGTACCATTTGCTTAAGACCCTCAACCTCTGGACAAGAGTTTTATCAAAACAGGGAGGCTGCTGTGCCTGGTTTAATGGAGTATACATCGCACATCAGATAAGTCGTGGCCTTGTCTATATGAACAGCGCTCTGAACCCTTTGGTTTACCTCCATGGAAATGAAGACATTTTTGCTCCCATCAGACAGCTGCTGCAGCGAGCTTGTCAGGCTTTCATGCGGCTGTTCATCTATAGTGAAGTTTCCGTTGTGTAAATTCATTGCATGGTGATTGAAACTTGTGCTTATATTATACTTTTACTGTAGTGAGTTACAACTGTCTTCATGGTTTGTTTTGTTGATGAAAATAAGTCCATAAAATCGTTAATTGTCAATGTGTCATGATTTTTCAGAAAGATTTTTGGCAAGAGTTTTATCAGGCACTGTGGTTGCAGCAAGGATGCCTAGTGCAAAGCATGGGCTGCATGGTTCACAAACAGGAAGTAGATCAAAAACTGTAAGTGTAGTGTAAATAAACATATTAATCAGATAAGCTTCTCTGTCTGTGACAGTTTCCCCTAAATGAACCTGTTTCTATGAGCTCATCTGATGTCGAGCACTTAATTTCTAATCTCTGACAAATTCTGCAGAAATTCCTTGAAAAATCATGATTTAATCTTTGAAAAAAATTGGAAAGACCTTTATTTATACACATGGTACATATTTTATCTTGCTGGTACTCCACCTTGATTTTTATACATAGATTTTTGTGACTTTAGTGATACAAAGATCACAGTCATAAAGTGCATCATTTCCTCTGAATATCCTAAAATCTTTGCATTGGCTACCTGTTGCTGAGAGAATAAATTTCAAGATTCTTTTATTGATTTCTCTTATCTGTCTGACATGTTACACAACTATGTTCCTGTTAGGCCCATTAGATCCTCTAACTTAAGCCTTTTTAACTGTTCCTGAAGTCAGATTAAAAAGGCTTGGTGAGGTGGCTTTGCTTTTGGTTTCTTTGGTCCAAAACTATGGAACACTTTACCAGAGTACATACATGTTTCTCAAACTGTGGATGTTTTTGAGAGAAATTGTAAGACATATTTTTTCAGTACTGCTTTTATGCTAAATATTGATATTTAATGCCTTTATTAAGTATTTTCTTTTAATTTTATCTTTTATCTTCTGCTTTTTACCTATTTATCTTTTTATTTCTTTTTATTTTTGTGTGAAACACTTTCAATTGCACATTGTGTATGAACTGTGCTATATAAATAAAGTATATTATAATTAATATTTGAAGGACTATACAATGATTTTGCATGTTTAAGCCTAATAAATATTATCCGCGTACACATTACGTTACTGACAACCATTTTCCAAAACATAAAAGTGCATTTCAGTTCTTCTGTTATTTTGTCAAATCTTTCAAAATCAAATGTTCACCTAATACACACCNCCCCCCCCCTTAAAATTCAATGTTAACACATACAAATATGCTAACACATATGTCCAAATGTAGAAGTCACAGTTGCTTTTAATTAAGTCTTCTCCTGGGATTGTATTCCCTGGTGGAGACAAATGTTTTTGTCCGTGCAGCTCCATGTTGAACCAGTTAAATTAAGTAACTTTGACAAAAAAAAAGAAAAAAAAAAAAAGAATGATGATTGTTTCACTGTGATGGATTAACTAGCTCAAGCACATTTCAGGTCTGCACAAGTTGATTTTCATGGCATACTGGAATGAACTGAAACCAGTGGCAGTCTGGATGGTAGGAAAAACTATAATAAAATGTACTGCTTTGGAAAGTGGTTGGCAGTAATATAACATGTATGTGGGTTGTATTCATTGGGCTCAAACACGCAAAATCACAGGTATGCTCCTTTAATATGTAGTGGTGGTCTTCAGCAAAGCATGTGAAACATTTCCTGTAATTTTCTGAGGTAGCCATGTCACCAGCAGAGGGGGACTCTGCTCTGTATGAGGACTGGGGTGCTTCTGTATCACATAAATACGTCACGAATAATAAAAGAATAATTTCTTTTGTCTGTACTGTGTGTGCTCATTTTAATGTTACATGTGTCCTGGAATGCTGTTACACTAGTATACCTAAAGTTCTTTGTTAGACTGCAGCCGGTTACATCTGGCTTTACAAGGTCGGCTCACTGCCAAATGAAGACGATGCTAAGAATAATTTGTTAGCAGAAAAAAGGTTTTATTTGCTGCTTTTAGAACAGTACTTGCAAGTAAGTTGGCAAATGCATGAGATTATGTAACACAGAGGTCAAAGACAGTCACGCATTGCTTCACATAGGAAGTCTTAACAAAACAAAAGAAAAACTCTCATCCCATTCATAGTTCAGTTTGCGCTTCTAAAAGAAACTGGAGCATCTATTGAGGGAAGACTTCGTCCTACTCACCTCTCAGGGTACAGAATGAATAATACATTTTATTCAGGTATCAGCTTTGACTTTGAATACAGATTCCTACCTGCTGTTTATGCCTTAGTGTACATCATCAGTCTGGTTGGGGATTGAAGGTTTTGTTCTCAATCTTGGACTTTGCTCACAGTCCCATTTTTGGTGGTGTATTATTTTCTGGGAAGTAAATGGATCTTTGGAGACGTGTTCTGCAAGATAAGAAGATTCTGCTTCAACCTGAACTTATATGGCAGCATTGGATTCCTCACCTGTTTAAGTGTGTACAGGTACCTGGCCATTGTCCACCTGATGAGAGTGATGGGAAGGATTACTGTCACCCACTACATGGTTCTCTCTGTCGTGGTTTGGCTCTTGGTGAGCATTCAAAGTCTTCCAGACATATTCTCCACCAAAACATTTAGAAACAAAACTGGGAGATGTTACCCAAACCACATCTAAACCCTGTCTGGAGGATTACCAGAAATACAACCTTGGATGGACACTCACTGGGTTTTGCATCCTGCTCCTCATCACTCTTGGCTGCTATGGACGTGATTGTCCTTCTCTGCTGCAAAAATACCATCAACAAGGTGCTGAAACAGAAGCTTGAAGTTGTTCATTTTGATCATTCTCTTCTCTGTTTGTTACATCCCGTACCATTTGCTTAAGACCCTCAACCTCTGGACAAGAGTTTTATCAAAACAGGGAGGCTGCCGTGACTGGTTTAACGGAGTATACATCACACATCAGATAAAATGTGGCCTTGTGTTATCTTCAGAACAGTGCTCTGAACTCTTTGGTTTACCCCCATGGAAATGAAGACACTACTGCTCAGATCAGACAGCTGCTGCAGTGAGCTTGTCACATGTTCATCTTTATTTCAAAATCCAGTTTTTATGCCCACAGCACAACTTGCAGATGAAGTTTACCACAACAAAACATTTAATCAGACATTCTGTATTAAGATTGTGTACAGTATAATACCTAAAATGTTATATCTCATAATAATAAGTACAATTGCCTGTCTTTGGAGTATATTACATTTCTCTTAATCATGTATAGGTGAGAAGCAAACTTTTATGTTTATACATACAGTACAGTACATTTTCAAGAGTCCTCTGTGCTTCTGTGATTTTTGTAGTCAAACTTACTTGAATCTAAAAATGTAAAATCATTATACATTTCAAATACTAAATGTGAAATTCTATTTTCTCAGAGTTCAAAAAAGTCTTCTTGTGATTGGTTGGAAATTCTTTCTTGCAGAGCAGATTGTTATTACACTTTCACTTATCACCAAGTTATTAATTCACTCAAGCTTGGACTTTCGCTTCTTTATCAAACATTTAACAAGGCATGTACAGGAAACTGAGATTAATGCTACCATTAAGAAAACACACACTGAAAGAGCTGCTATCACATCTATATTGTGATAGACATACCATGGCAACTTATATGACTCAGTGCGCAGATGTGCTGCACCCTTGTGCCTCATTACATACTCCATCCAGAAGATGGCGCTGTCCGTGGGTTCTATTGGTTTATCACGATGAAGCTGTGACAGTCTGCGCATATTATCTTTGTAGGGCTTCTCTGGATCTAGAATATTCTTCAGAGCGTTTGTCAGTGACTTGACATCCAAGGTTGTCACTTCAACAATTTCAGCCACTCCTCGAGCCTTCATTCGCACCATGTTGTCATACTGGTCAAAGATGAGAGGAATGCCCAGAATTGGAACACCATGGTAGATGGCCTCATAAATGCCATTAGTTCCTCCATGTGTGACAAACGCCCTCGTCTTAGGGTGACCTAGAATATCGTTTTGAGGCATCCAATCAACCAGCATGGTGTTGTTCCCCAGAGTAGAGGGTCTTTCTCCAATGTGTCGCCACACCACCTTCTGAGGAAGGTGGGCAAATGCTGAAGCGATGATCTTTGATTTCTCAGGATCAAGGTTGCTGAGCAGAGTCCCCAAAGTCATGATGATCACACCATGTTCACCAGAACTTTGAAAAAACTCCTCTAAGTTTGGTGGGAGGGGCTTGGCAGGCTTTCCCTGGAAGCCTCCAATGTAGACGACATTAGGCATAGTGGGGCGAGGGAACTCAAATGTGAAGTCAACCCTCATTAGCCAAAGATCAGCCCCCTGAATGAGAGACAGGACATCGACATCATTTCCAAAGTAATGGCGACACACGGCCTGGTATGGTGGATTTGAAACAAAGTGGTGCAAGTAAACAAGAATGCCATGATAGATGATATTATTAACTCTTTGAAAGAAGTCCATTCTGTCAGAGTACCCAGAGAACAACTGAGGGACGTAGGAGAGAGGTGAAGGAGCAATGGCAATGTGTCCTTCTCCGGATAAAATCCAGCGCACATTGAGAACCAAAGGAAGCTGCAGATAATGTGCCAGCAGCACCCCGCCTGGAACAGCAGGGTCAGTCAGAACAAAATCAAACCCAGTTTCCTTCAACTCCTTCATCAGTGTCTTACTCTCAAAGACGTCCGTGATCAGGTTTGCCATAACTTGATGGTTTTTCCTTAACATGCTGAAAAGGTTCTCATAAAAAGCTAGAAATCCCCATAGTGAGCCTCGATTTCGTCTGATCTCTATTGACCGCTGTAGGAAAAAGTTCATGAAGTCCTGGCTCTCTATGTTCTGGCTTTGCTCCTGGGTGACGGTTATAGAAGTGTAATGAGGCGAGAACTCTGAAACATACCAGCTGGTGCTGGAACGAAGCACTGTGATTTGATGGCCCTGAGAATGAAGCCCCTGCACCAGGGTTTTCATGTTAAGCCAATGGCTCCCGTCCACAGGGAAAACCAACACTTTTCCACCATCACAGCTCCAAGTCAGAGCTGTTAAGAACAGCAGGATGAACGCCAGGCCTGGATAAGACCCCATCACTGCATAAGAAACAGAGAACTCAGTGAAAAAACATCTAATACATAACTGTAAAACATGTAATGCTAAAAAGAATGACGTTGACTGTACTGTAAAAACAATGATATTAAAATAACTTCATGAAGTATTGCTAATAATTTATATAATTTAATAAATTCCTACTTACAATTTATACTCAGTGTGTATATGCATGTAATGTATTCTCAGTATTCTCAGTTTGTCCTTTTTTTCGTGGACCAGTTAAGTAACATCCAGCACAATTTAAACAAGTCAAAGTCCTTGTGCACTTGTTGCACCAGAGCGTCATGCATAAGTTATGCATTATTTATGCATTAGCTGTGCACCCTTGATTATAGAGCCTTATCTACTTTACAGTGTGTAAATGAATACGGAGGCGAAAAATTGCTTAGACTAAAAATTAAACAGCTGAAAAATAAGAAAACGTTGCAGTGCTCAGATTAGAAATGTGATTTAACTGTTTTGAAAAGCACATATTTGAGGCATGACCACATCGACCTTACAAAATGCTCCAAACAGGATATGGTTAAAACATGACCTATTTGGAATAGCTGAGCCAGCTTGAAATCAAGTCTGGTCTGAAAGTTAGGGACACGGCAGCTTTGAAAATCAAAATTAAAGAAAATATGAAATATTAGCATTTTAACTTTAAAATCACATTTAACAGTTGCTGCAATAGCAAATGATCATTGGAAATTAACAATAATCTTGTGAATCTTGTAAGAGTGAAATTTGTATCATCAGTAGTATCAGTTTGTTACAGTAGAAAACAACAGTACATTTATTTTATAAAACTGCCTACTATGTGTTAAAATGTATCTACCAATCTTCAGATGAAAAAAAGACATGTACTGCCAATAAAATTAAAAAAAAAAAAACACACATTATGAAGGATTATTTTGAAAGAGATCCTCACCTCAGGTCTTCACGGCCTCAGGTGAATTTTCTCAAGACAAGTAAAATCCACAGTCTGAGTTTATCACGCACCGATCCTGCAGCTACTGGCTGAAAAAAAAGAGTAAATATGTAACTCTGTGTGTCCTTGATTAATCAGTCCATTCTGCTGCAAGTTTATCCAAACAAAATGCAACACCCAGAAAAGGTCCGTGAACATTCCTTGATAATCACCTTCCTGAGCAGAGGAAAAGGAAATGTTTTTTTTTCCTTCACGTTTCCAACTGTGGCTGTTTTGCTTCTCTGCCCACACATTGAGAAATCACTCTGCAAAGTATTTTGGAGTGTTGAAGGGGAGCATGAATTTTTTTGCATGTAGTCTCATGCACTCAAATCAAACAAGTAAAGACAAGTTTGTTGGATCCAAGCAAACATTTTTTAACTCCTTGAACTTCACATGAACAATGTTTGTTGTTGCCACCCCTGGGGAACCAAGCTACAGACAGAGGAAACATCAGAAACATCAGATATGTCCTAAAGATCTTATTGCACTCCTCCACATTGTTACCAGACAATGACTTTTAAGTGCCTGATATGTGAGCTGGAATTCAAGAATTGATTCAGTCATTAGTGTGCTATTTTATACCTAAGTCTTCTTCTTCCACGGTTAAGATTATATCTTAAAGCTATGTCGGCCTCTTGTACATTCTGAAAACATTTTTAAAGGGGGACTCCACTGATTTGACTATCAAATTCAGTTTATTGGACTTGGGGAGCACTATTCAGAATGCCAAACAACAGTAGAGGGGCTGTGCAAAGTTAGGGAAACACACCCTTGTGACATCACAAGGCTTACTTTGCAAATACAGAAGACTGCAAAATTAAAGCGCTAAAAAAAAGCAACCAAGTGTAAATCCGAGAACAAATCAAACCCCCGAATTCTAGGAGTGGGTTTAATTTTTGAACTTGTAATTTCCAGCACCAACAGGAAGTACATGATGTCATAATTGTCTATTTTTCCTAATTTTGCACATCCCTCTAATTTTATAAAAACCTTCAGAAAGTTGTTTTCACATGCCAAATAGTGCTTCATGTTACCAATAAAGTGAAATTAGTGGAGTCCCCCTTTAATTTAATGAAGCAGAGTGCTAACATCATTTCCAGTTTGTCAAAAAACTTTCATGTGGGTGTAACTCTACACCCTTTCACTTCTTGATGAGTGTTTGCAGTACAAGTTTCATGGAAACTTGTACTGCAAACCCTTCACGTACATAAAACACACACACAAGCACCTGGAGTGATTACAGCATATTAACATAACTGTGTTTCCCTCTGCCACAACAATCCCCATCTCAGTGACCTTTGCTCTTGTTGTGACCCGCCCCTTCAATGCCGCTTCTTCCTCTCTGTGTGTGTACGTTGTGAACTCTGGCCCTGGCAAACATTAAAGGACAAACACCCAGTCTGCTGCTATCATGTGTCATGAGAAGGGCAGGCTGGAGAGGGGTGGGGTANAGGACAAACACCCAGTCTGCTGCTATCATGTGTCATGAGAAGGGCAGGCTGGAGAGGGGTGGGGTAGGAGTAGGCTGAGAATACTTTGGCAGAGGGGTTTAGTTACTTTAATAAGAGCATCAGTTCCATGTGCCACTAGCCTCATAATCCTGCGTGGCAGTGGATGGTCTTCTGGTTGCTGTGGTGGAGTATAGCAGAGAATGGAGTTTCCACAGCTGGAGTATATAAGGCGCCGCAGGTGTGACAGTGCAGGTGAGGTCTGCAAACTGCAGGGAGCGCTACAACAGAGTAATACAGGAAAGATTTGATGCAATAATTTCTACCATGCTAAATGCCATATATACTGGATATTCATGAGTGAATTCTCCACAGAACTGAAAGAATAAAAATAGACTTAATGTATTGTCACATGATTGTGTTCTTTGTGCAGCCCCAGTAGCTGGTAAGATATAAACAAGAAATTACTTGAGAAATTAAAGCAGGTTCCTGGTTTAATGGATTTATTTTGGATTTCCTGTTTCTTTTTGTTGACACAACTGCTTGGCAGGACACAGTTATTGAAGTTGTTGAGTGATAACACTGTGGAGAGTTTGTGAAATAGTGTCCTGACATTACCTCATAGAACACTTGCTAAATATTTACACCTCATCAATCTAAACCTGATCACTGGACCCTAAAAAAAAAAAAAAAATCATGCTCAAGAATGCTTTACTCTTCTTTGTTCATGGCAGCTGTATTTGTTATTCCTTAAAACAGTTGTGTAATGTGCTGTCATGGGATAAGTGTGCGTGTGTGTGTTTGTAAGTGAGAGAGGAATGATGTAAGGGGAAGAAGGGAGAGGGAGAGCCTCAACTTTATACCCCCATAGCTTATTTTGGAGGGCAGGCTGAATTCCTGCCAGGGCAAACCCCTCAACAGGATAGCATGCACCTTCTGTCACTGAGGCGTACCCCAAAATAGAAACACTGGTCATTACTGGGGAGCATAAATACTGCCCACAACCAGCTTGGCTACTTAGACTTTAGACTTTGACAGAGATTGATGTTCTCTGTGTGGAATTAATGGAATAAGTGACATTTAGAAGGCACACTAAGACCTGACACTTTGAAACAGTGTCTAGTGGTGTTATGTTGGACCTTTTTTTTTTTGTAGCAGTCAACATATACGTAAATGCTTATTTAGCAAATGTACTGCAGACTCAGCAGATTCCTGAAGATAAATCCTTTAGTAGATAAGTACTGATTAGAAAGTTGTTTTTCCATTTAGATACTTGATATGACTTTGAAGTGAGCACTTAAAACGGTCAAATGTGTTATCTTATCAATCATAACTTTAGGGGTTCATTTTTCAGTTCTTTATTGTCTTTTATTTTTGAAAAGGCTATTATTTGGGTGCTATTTTTCTGCTCTTCTGATTGGCAGCACTGTATTTTTATAGAATCTGGGGAAATGGCATTAATAAGCATGAATAATGTTCTCACTGTTATTATCTGCCACTGTTTTTTTTTTAAAGCAGCTGCAAGCAATAACACTTACTCACACTGTTAATAATTGCCACTTCATAGAATTTCCCCTATATGACATTATAAGGTGTGTTGCTGCCCCCTGGTGGCCAAAAGCGGAAAACTCACCTCTGCATTTCACTGTTTGACAAACAAGCCCTGTCATGCCAACTGAGCTCATTTGAATTCATAACAAGTTCCCACTTTTCTCACACCTGATTCACACACACACACACACACACACACACACACACACACACACACACACACACACACANGTTCCCACTTTTCTCACACCTGATTCACACACACACACACACACACACACACACACATTTGTTGTTCTTAACGTGACTGAGTGTGTGTCAGAGCAGATGTTCGTACGGTGGAGTTGGAAGGTTTCCTGCTGCCTGACATCACCACAGATCTGGGTTAAATGTGAAGCAACTCCCAGCAGGTTTTTAATCGTGAAACAGATGGAGGTCCTCCCCCTCCTGTTTGCCAAGTGCTTCTTCTTAGCAACAGTCAGCTGACCTCAATAGAGTTCAACAAAGCACAACACACGCACACAGAGCCGTGTGCCTCAGTCATCCATATTCACCCCTTCATACAAAGGGAGTGGGACAGCGTCTGCTTCTCAGACATCAATGCTCTCGCCATTAACATGTCCACAGAGCAGAAAAAACTCAGACAGACTCCACTGCTTAAGCTCTGGGTGCCGTGGATGAGCTGTAACTTGAGCTGGAGGAGGAGATGTAAGTGCAAAGAAAAATAGTTAAATTATCCAGGCTCTGCTCCTGTCTGTTTTGCCTCTTTTTCGTCTCTGTTCTCATTTGCTAACTTTGTTTTTGCTAAAAAAAGCAGCCAGAATGCTTCATACTGGCTGTGCTGGATGTGTTGCTTCATGAGCAGGCAGCCTTCTGAGGGAGCCAGAGAAGTTGGCCATGGGACAACAGTCAGGTCTGAGCTGACTCTCTGGTCATTTGAGCATTTTGCTGATGCAGCATCCTCCATTCATAATGGAACAACCTGGAGCTGACCCCCCCCCCCCCNCCCCCCCCCAGCATAGATGCACACAGGCCATGTGGCTAGCAAAGCTGCAGCCTGCCTTTAAAACATGACTCCTGCCATTTTACACAGTGCAAAAGACAAACAAGCAACTGGCGTCATGACAGGGTGAGAGACACACAGAAGCTTTTAGACCGTGTTTCAAAAATGTGAACTTTGCATGGAAATTTACATTGGGATTTTATATGATTTTAATCCCTTTATGTGCCTATATATTTGTTTTATTTGGGATTGGTTGAATAGTTTTCTGTGTCACGTGCAGAGTTGTAAAACACAGACAGAAGAAACATGGCTTATTATGTTGGTCTAGGCATTTGAGACACCACCAGGCATTTGAGTTGTATTTTGGAGCTCTTATTCTGTCTCTTTACCATGGCAGCCTGTTGCAATCAACACACACATACACACACATATGAAACTAGTTGTTTTGTAAAAAGAGTCTGACTGAGCTTGGACAGTTGTCCTGGATTATTTTTTGGACATTGGACTGATGCTGTTTTTGCTGAATCATGGTTAGAGGGCGCTTAGACTTCACATTTAGCAATTTTCAGTAACATTTGGTTTGTTATTGTGGCTTTTTTTTTTTTTTTTTTTTTTTTCGTCTCAGCCTCAGTACCTCAGTTCTGTAACTCTCCTACCTTGATTGTGATGGTGGGGTTGCCAGCCAGAGGGAAAACCTACATCTCTAAGAAGCTGACTCGCTACCTGAACTGGATTGGAGTGCCCACAAAAAGTCAGGTTACAACTGATTAAATTTGTTTTAATGTTAATCCACCGTTTTTTTTTCTTACTTTGAACTGCATTTAACCTCTATTTTCCTTTTCCACCAGTGTTTAATGTGGGCCAGTACCGCAGGGAGGCCGTCAAGACCTATAAGAACTTTGAATTCTTTAAACCTGATAATGAGGAAGCTATGAGGATCCGCAAGTAAGAAACACATCTGAAGAGGCTTAAATGAAGCTATCACATAATAAGATTTTAATTGTTTGAACTTGAAATTAGTCAGCTGATGCTTAGAGTCATAGTGGATCGTGTGAGCTTTGATTTTGATTTGATAATCTGATTTGTTGCACTTTTTTTGCACCTTTATCTAAATGAGTGTAACTTCCCTCTCAGGGCTTGTGCAGCAGCTGCTCTCAAAGACGTCGCTGCCTACTTTGCAAAGGAACAGGGACAAGTAGCCGTGAGTAAGAGGACAACTAAAACTGTCCCCCTAATCACAATAAACATAATTAATTTACTTTGTTTAATAGTTTTATTTATCTTTTACTTGGTCTGGTCTCATTTTGATCAAGGTCTATTTTCCTGAGAGATCCTAAAAGGAATATCTTGCTGGTTCAGTTAGGAAACCATATACCATGTGATGAGGCTTAAATTAAGCTATCACATAATAACACCATAGGTTTGAATCCAGCTTAAGACCCTTGTTCTATAACACCTAATACTGGCTATGATATAGACAAACAAAATATGGAACAGTTACATGTCTGAGAAGTCATAAAAGCACATAAATGCATTTACAAAAATAATGGAAAATGTTAGATATCATTGTTTTAGAATTTGGTTCAGAGCAAACAATATGAGAAGAAACAAGAAATTCTAATTCTATTGCTGGTTTCAAACAGCAATAGATTCTGGTCTATTTCTGTTCCACTTTATATTTAAGTCTTATATAAATATCATATTCTCAAAATATATAATTCATGTACATTCATGCATATAGAATAACTTAGGGTTCTGTAACACATTAAAGGATATAAAACTATGTAGATCAGATGTTGTATCCTGAATTTAACTGTGTAAAATCATTATGAATAATATGAATGTACTCTATTTCCCAGTACTACATGTATGTATTATTGCTAACCTCTGTCTCCTGTCCCATCAAGGTGTTTGATGCCACAAACACCACCAGAGAGAGGAGGGCAATCATTCTTAGTTTTGCCAAGGAGAGGGGCTACAAGGCAAGTATGTCTGTGGAAAGAGTGTTTAAGGTTGATAAAAAAAAAAAGAGCAAAAACAAATAGAACACACCTTTTATCTTTTACAAAGTGCCACATAATAAGTCAAAATTTTGAATGATATAGGTGTTCTTTGTGGAATCAATCTGTGACGACCCAGAAATCATCACAGAGAATATCAAGGTGAGAATGGATGCTTGGCCGTGGCTTCAAAACGGGTAGAACTTAATGTGGCAACTTTCTAACTCAAGGTTAGTTCAGTTTTTGGAATTTATTTTTTTAAAGGCATATTCATACAAGCTGCCAGCTTCTGATGTTAAGATACTGAAAGAGAGAAATTCAGTTGTATAGACAAAGTAGGAGTGGGCTGTTAGCAGCAGAATAATCTTGAGTTTTAGAGAAGCTGTGATGGAGTGATCTCAATTTATACCACGGCTGATTTTTCTTTTCAGCAAGTGAAATTTGGGAGTCCAGATTATGTGGATCGTGACACTGATGAAGCCATGGAAGATTTCAATCAGCGCATTGAATGCTACAGGGCAAACTACTTACCTATAGATGATGAGAGAGACAGGTACCAACCCATGATGCTTTTCTTTGTATGGGATTAAAAAGATATAAAGTCAAAACACAAACAATGTCTTATAAAGTCATGTTTGCTCAATTCGGACTAATTCTGACTACATCTGGAATAGGAAGCTCTCCTATATCAAGATCTTCGATGTGGGCAATAGATACCTGGTGAACCGGGTTCAGGACCACATCCAGAGCAGGATAGTCTACTACCTCATGAACATTCACATCACACCACGCTCCATCTACCTGAGCCGCCATGGAGAGAGCGAGCTCAACCTATTAGGACGCATCGGTGGAGATTCAGGCCTCTCCCCTCGGGGTCTAAAGGTGAGACGACACAGGAAAAGAGCAGAATTATCAATTTTAACACCCCTTTGAACTAAAATCTGTCAAAACAAACTGAATACAAAAATGGAATGATTTATTTTAATCAACACCCTCATTCCTCCAGTATGCCAATGCCTTGGCGACCTTCATTAAGAGTCAGAACATCAAGGATCTGAAGGTTTGGACCAGCCACATGAAGAGGACCATCCAGACCGCAGAGACTCTGGGGATCCAGTATGAACAGTGGAAGGCCCTCAATGAGATAGATGCTGTGAGTGTATATACATTAAAATATAATTTAATCTTTCAGTTAAAGATGCTTAAGTCAAATTTACTGTATATTGAAAAGTTTGTTGAATGTATTAGATGTTGTGCAGTTTTGGGTTTTGAATCATTTATTCTTAGATCACAGATTGTATTGTTATGAAACAGCCACCCACTCTCTTCCTGCTAATGTTAAAGTAACGTTTCCTCACTAAGGGTGTATGCGAGGAGCTAACCTACAAGGAGATCCAGGAAAATTTCCCTGAGGAGTTTGCACTAAGAGACCAGGACAAATATCGTTATCGTTACCCCAAGGGTGAGGTAAGTGCTCTCCAGTTATACATTTACTCATCAAACGGGCTAAGAAAAATGGACGAGTGACTCAGCTTGAATAACAAATGCACCCTTCAGTAGTTTTATCTCTTACTCAGTCCTATGAAGACCTTGTCCACCGTCTGGAGCCAGTCATCATGGAGTTGGAAAGGCAGGAGAACGTTCTGGTTATTTGTCATCAAGCTATAATGCGCTGCCTGTTGGCCTATTATCTAGACAAACCTGCAGGTACTGAAAAATAAATTCAACCCATGATATCTATTATCAAACTATACCTTGAAAACATTCTAATGGCACAAAAACTAAGCTATCCAATTTCTTCCTTCTAAAGATGAGCTTCCCTATCTGAGATGTCCTCTTCACACAGTGCTCAAACTCACACCAATAGCCTATGGTAGGTGGTTAATGCTTCCTAACTGAATGAAAGAGCCAAAATGTATCTGTAATATTTTCCATGAGACTCAGGCTTCCTTGTCAATTGCAGGGTGTAAAGTTGAGTCATTTTTCCTCAATATCGAAGCAGTCAACACACACAGAGAAAGGCCTGTGGTGAGTTTCCACATATATATGTTATAATACATATTTAACTTTGCCAACCGTTGATCTGTGGTACAGTGCAGACTAATGTTTTGTCCTTTGTTACTATTCTGTGTCCCTTTATTTGATCTAAAAGTAATATGTATAATTGTGAGGAAAATTTCATTTTATTTAGTTCTCATTGTCAATTATTTAATTTTGCAAAGGTCTAAATACAATACAAATAAAATCACATTTCTATCAGTATGTAAATGAAATGTTTGTGTTGCTGTTGTTGCAGAATGTCGACATCAACAGAAACTCACAGGAAGCTCTGCAGACTGTTCCTGAGTACATATAAATGCTGTCTGGGAGATCTGGACACTAAATGAAACGCTGCATTCTAATTAACTTCAAACTTGACTAACTATTAGAGATGCTCTGGAGTTTGTGATTCAGTGAGTGAGAACTGAACAGCAGGAGGGCTTTGAGGTACGAGAAGACAAGAAAGAGATGGAATTAAGGAAACCAGAAGGAACATGGGCTCCCCTGCAGTAACTGGGAAGGAGATAACCTGTAGCTGTTTGAACATGTCTGTGAAATATTCCTTATGACACGTGTTTGCATTTCTCAGTATTTTGAAAGTGTCACACTGTTTACTAATGATTTTGAAGGGAGGGGAAAAAAGTGTTGTGCATTATTGCGCAGAAAGAACACATGAAATGGTTTGGGCCTACATGCACATGTGATTGTTGTACTGATAACAGAATGTGTTGTTGGTCTAATAATAGAGATAGAAATCAGCACCGCGGACAGTTCCCAAACAAACATTTTAATATAGATTTTGCACTTTTGATATGAAGCTTTGAAATGTAGATACGTTGCCACTCTGCACAATACTACATTCGCTTAGAAATGAAATACCTGTTAGAAAAAATAAAATAAAGAGCTAACTACTACATGTCATTGAATACTTAAAGAAAATAAACTCAATTGCGGCTAAGAGTCTTCTCTGCTTTGGGTTGGCAGTTATAATGTTCTAATGTTATTACAGCCAACATACCCATGAAGAAGTTTTCAGGCAAATTTAACAAATTCATTTCCAACAGACCAATGTGCTGTTCTTTACTCCCAACAAAGGGTCTTTGTGAAATAACACTCAGGGGAAAAGAAAACTCGCATTTGGAAGTAATTTGGGGTGCAGAATATAACTTCAGAATTGAGAAATATTTTGGTGGCACAGCAAGTAAATTTAGGAGAACTCCTAGAGAGAGGAGGAGAGGGAGAGGGAGGAGTGGGGAGGAGATATTTTCCTCAAATAGTCCACTCGGGTTAATAATCCGTCATTTCTCTTGGTCCCTGGTGGCAGCAGTCCGCGAAATTTCCAGTATGCATCAACACACGCTGGGATCTGCTTTCCTCAACCCAGAGGGACTCGCAGCTTTCTGACTGAACTTCACACTTTTTCACCATCAGATTATCACCTGTGATGCTGTGACTTCTTATCAGAATCTTCTATTTTAATATTACTGCGGGGAGACTGTTTAGATTAAGCGGAGGGAGGGGAAGGACTGCCCCACGCAGAAAATAACTTGCGTAAGATGTGAGTTTCACACCGCGTCCTGCACACGAACTGCTGCTGACAACGTGACGACACCAGGACCTGGAAATTCACTTTATTTGGAGAACCAGTTTTAATATGGACAGGATGACCTTAAAAATTCACTGCATTTTATTAATCTTCACTTTTTACGCGCAAAATGGATTATCAAGGGAACATAATGCGCATCTTGGAGCAAATGTTCTTTTACAGGTGAGGATATTTTTCTGGACTCTTCTCAGTTTTTTTTTTTTTTTTTTTTNTTTTTTTTTTTTTTTTTTTTGTCAAAAGTCATAAATGCTACAGTTTGTACAACCACAGCCTTCTAATAAACCGTCAATTTACATAAAACGTTTTCTCATAGATGCAAAAATGAAATAATGTTTCAAATTCAATGACAGATATTTGACAGAATTACAGTTTCAAATAAAAGTTGCTATTGAAAATATGTTGAAAATGTATGTCCATGTGCTACAGAAGTCACAGCCAAAAAGACTTCATACATCCAGATTAATATGATATATTGTCCTATTTGTTATAGAAATGATATGATTTTTAATTTAGACCTATAGAGCAGTTATATGGTTTCCACTCTTAAAGTTATTTGTTTATGTTAAATTCCCAGCAATGTGCGGGAGATGTGGTAATGTATTGACACAGCAATGACTTGTGTACAAATTTAACATTTGAAACCAAACCGTGCACCCTGACTGCCCCTGTGTACAGTGAAAGCATTTATTTCCAGTTCCACTTCCCCTCCATTCATGAATGGCTTTGATTCAGACTATTTTGACACAAAATCCTGACCCAGCCCTCACATACAGATTGTGGAGATTACTTCAAAAAGGAGCTTTTTAACAAACTACAGTGATGAGAAAAGGTGTTGTGCACCATTGTCTTTATTTTTATTTATTTATTTTTTTTTTATGGTGTGCTATTTTTCTGTTTCATAAAAGCACTCAAACACATGCTGGCAATTCATTGACGTTCTACCTTATTTTCTTTCCAGAGAGTAAAACGTCAAAGCAAACCAGCAAAACCAGCGGTAAGTTTTTGCTATTAATGTTACATAAAGTATTACTATTCAGCTACTTTTGTAGCAATTTTCTTTGTCAAATGGCCAGCATTATAAAATAAAATAATTTTCATTGTGACACTAGAGTTTCTCATGTCACAAAACTCAGTTTATTGTGTTATCACAAACTTTTGTTATGAAATTTTATCTGTGCCTGTCATTGGGTTTGACAAGAGAAATTTGAATGAAAATGCTGCATTCACTGTCATGCTGTATTCTCTACTCACACAATACTTCTAGAACTATGTCTGACTGTCTGTTGGTCCAGAGTGAAGTAAGAACAACGTTTTCCAGTACAGAGAAACAACCAACACATCTCACACTATCATCACTAACACTGTGGTTTGATCCCGGCAGCAAATCCATGAATACATACTTCTGGCTGTGGTGTGAATTTTGTAAATATCAGTGAGGTGGAGGGCTGATGAGGCTCTTCCTCAGGCCTGTCGCCTCAACCTGCACTAATGTGGTTGGTACTGACCAGATTGGTCTCAGCAGGCGCCGGCGTTACCCAAGTAAACAAGAGGAGGGCAGAGAACTGCTTTGCGCTGTTTCATTGACTTGTCAAGGCAAAATTGGAGCAGAGGTTAATGATTTGTTTTTCTTATGCCCCAGGATAGTATGCACTTATGCATTTATGGCTGTTTGCTATAGTTGGATCTGATACCTGATTGGTGATGTCACATTAGTGTAACCAGAACATTAAAGTCTCTTTCAGCTTTTGATTTCAGCAGATTAGTATAATATACTTGTTTCTCACAGAAGAATTCCACAGATGATGGCGAAACTCTCCTCATCCAAGAGAATCATATGTGAATCTGTAACCTTAGCGCGTCTCTTTTAACCTTTAAAGTGATTTGTACTTGTATTTGCTACGTTACTAGCTGAAGGTGACAGAGTACCATGTGAAGTGTTCCGTGGTGTCCCGCTATGCTGTTACCACGGTCCAGAGTTCAGTATGGAACCAGCTCTCCATCACCAAGGAGGCCGCCTTTGAAGTGGACCTGCCTTCCTCTGCTTTCATTTCCAACTTCACTATGTGAGTCACTCCATCACCCTCCAGTCCTTCATCTCTGTCTGTACTGTACATCACTACTACCTATATTTGTTTGTCTGTTTCATTGTCCATCTTTAGGCTTCCTTTCTTTTTAATCTTCGACTTTACAAAGAAAGTCAGGAAGTTGCTTACTGTAAGATATTGTGGATGTACATGTATGTAAAGTATCCATAGTCTGTCTGCTGATGAAATATACTGTACATATAGGCAGTGGCTAACCATTAGAAATAATATTTTTCTATATGGGGAGAAATTGAAATAAATATAAACAATGCTCCTGGTAATGGTCATTATCCAGAAATAAAACTTCAGAGCAATTATGTGAGGACCTGGAATTCCGGTCTAGAGGAGGAACTTAATTTGATTACTAAGAGGAACGGTAACCACTTTCCTTTAAAAATGCTAAATTTAAACAAAACAAATAAGTCAACATTGCAGGCTAAACAGTGAGCGTAGGGCTGGATTTGGGAGCGGAAGCAGGTCAGGAGGGGGGAAACCTTATGGCAGATGAATACCAGGCTTTGTAAATGAAAGTCAGAAAGTTAATAGAGAAAATGACAGGAGTTTGCCCAATCCCCTCTTTTCTCCCCTGCAAAGTTTACCGAGGCATCCTGCCAGTTTAGATATGCTGCACACCCGCACGCATACGCCTCAGCTGTTCATATCTGTGAATGTAGATTTAAGCCTTGTACATACGTGCCTCCATCAGGAACTTGTGCAAATTTTTACAACCTTTCCAAACAATCCTTCACACTTCTCTGTCCCAAACACACACACACACACACACACACACCAGCAAACATTTATATTTTCACACGCACACTCCGAACCTATGATCGTCTGCTAATCACCAACTACAGGAAAAACGCTGTGGCAAATGTATTTTGTTAGTTCTTTGGCATTTCTGTGTGAAACTAAGGATTCTGTGTTCAGTGTGTAGGTCACTGATGTACAGCCATTCCTTTCCCCTCGCAGCCAGCCACACATACAAACACAAGCAGCTCCATTTTCCTCTCTTGCTCTCTCATGCCACGCTGCTCTGTGTCTCAAACAAGAGCTGCTTCAAGCCTGCGGGTTTATTTTAGTTGCCCCTTGATGTTTTTCTATTTGGATGTATTTGTTCAATGGCCTTGACCTTAATTTAGCACCTTGTCATGTGACACCAGTGGTGACCATAATCTAGGAAGAACACTGAGCGAATTGGATCACGCTTTTCAGCTTAGGTTTTGGTTGGGATATTGCTGGGTGTAGCAGGTAGAGGTACTCCCTCAGAGCGTCATAGGTTTGCAAGGTCTCGCTTCATTAATCGTGTTTTTAGAGGGAAATTGCTTCTCTCCACTCATCCTCCTCCTTATGACCCCACCTCCCCTTCACATGTTATGAACTCCACCCGTAAACAAGCATGATGCATGTTTGTGAAGTGCTTTAACTAGCTGTAGCATATAGTCCAGCTTTGTAAAAGTGCAGAGCTAAATAAAGTAAAAATGCTTTACAACTCATTGCAGGCTGGGAAAGTTTCTGAATGTAATATAATCTGGCTTCTGAGTCACACAGGGAGTCATTTCTTCTTCTTTCCTCTATCCCATCAGCACCTCCAACGGCAAGGTGTATGTGGCCCAGGTGAAGGAAAGAGCTGCTGCCAGGAAAATTTATGATGCTGCTAAGAAGCAAGGAAAAACAGCCGGACTTGTCGCTACCAAGTCAGTCCAAGGCAAAATTAAAAGAGTTTTTACCTTTAGCCCCCACAACATCAAAATTTGGAATGCAATTTCCTAAAGACTATTTATTTATGTAAATTTCAATTTTATGCTGCATGCTTTAATACAGCATATGAAAGATGACTGTCATTCAACCCAGTGCTGTGGATTTTTCTTCCCTTTTCCTCTGTGGGGTTTCAGAGAGAGGGAGATTGAGAAGTTCCGTGTGGCGGTGAGCGTGCCTTCAGGAGCTCGGGTGTCCTTCTCCCTGTCCTACGAGGAGCTGCTACCTCGTCGACTTGGCCGCTATGAGCTCAGTTTGGGTCTGAGACTGGGACAGCCTGTCCAGAACCTGACTTTAAATGTCAGTATCGCAGAGAGGACAGGCATCAGCTTCATCAAGGTCCTTCCGCTCAGGACAAGCCGGCTGATCTCCAACACCGCTCATGGTAAAACCTGAGGCAATATTTATCAAGACAGAGATGGGCATCTTTCAAAAGAGAAAATCACCCTTGTGTCTAACACTGGTGTGAAGTATTTTGCCAATCTGTGGCAAAGGATGCACTCTGATTACAACTCTTACATTACAACTCAATTTATCCTTGATTGCTTGATGAGAAGAACTCCATTGTGTCTAGACCGGAGAATAGCGAATCAGATTGTTGACTTTTGTCTAGTTATCCACAGGAATAAGACAATAACAATCATAATATATAAACACTTGAAAAGCAGACAAGTCAAGTCAACTGTGTTTGTGTAAGTCAATATCACACAGAAATGCTGTGCTGGCCCTCACAGCAACAGTTGCAGATCCAGATCAAGCTGTCTAAGAGGAGATATGGAAATGTTGTAGGTTATTATTTAAAGTCATTGCTGAATTGATTGACATGTTTCTCCTCAGGTGATGCAGACGCCCCTGCCTCCACTCATGTTGAGCAGAGTACCTGCTGTGCTAAAATTTACTACAATCCCACTCTGAAGCAGCAGAACAGCATCTCCTCCAGTGGCCTTAATGCTGATTTCATTATTCAGTATGATGTGGACCTCAAAGACCTTATGGGTGATGTCCAGGTCAGTTGGTTTGTGACATACGCATACATTTGTTGTGTGTTTGTTTACACAGTTTTGGCAGCATCGCAATATACTAATCTGTTGTAGGTAGCAGCAAAGATTGACCTACTGTATATCTATTTTTTTTGTTTTCTCCCCCTTTCTCAGGTGTATGATGGCTACTTTGTGCATTACTTTGCACCCAGAGGACTTCCCGTGGTTCCCAAGGATGTTATTTTTGTCATTGATGTCAGTGGCTCGATGATTGGCACCAAGATAAAACAGGTAAGGTGGGCAGACACCTTTTACAAAACCATAAAACCATGGGTGCTGGCTCGCTCTAAATCAAGGAAAGAGTTTTATTTTTAGCAGATTGAAAAGCAATGTGTGATGTGTTTTCCAGACAAAGCAGGCTATGAGCACCATCCTTGGAGACCTTAGGGAGGGAGACCACTTCAACATCATAACCTTCTCAGACAAAGTTCACACTTGGAAGAAAGGACGAACTGTGCGGGCGACTCGGCAGAATGTACGAGATGCCAAAGACTTTGTAAAGGGCATAATTGCTGAAGGATGTAAGTTGGAATCTGTAGCACTACAGTATATAGTCAAAGGTGGTCATTTCCAATGTATTTTATTTGAGCGATTTATTCTTTTTTTCTCTTTTCTCCTTCAACTTTACTCTCTATTATGTACGTCATGCCTCAGGGACCAACATCAATGCAGCTCTGCTTTCAGCTGCACAGCTTGTCAGCCCTCCTTCCTCTGGCACTTCCCACCAGCTCTCTTCCCATCGTGTCCCTTTGGTGATTTTCCTCACTGATGGGGAAGCAACCATAGGAGTAACAGCTGGTGACACCATCCTCATTAACGCCAAGAAGGCTTTGGGCTCAGCCTCTCTGTTTGGGCTTGCCTTTGGAGATGATGCAGACTTCCTTCTTCTGAAACGCCTGGCTCTGGATAACCGAGGTGTCGCAAGGATGGTGTACGAGGATGCAGATGCAGCCCTGCAGCTGAAGGGCTTCTATGATGAAGTAGCCAGCCCCTTGCTGTCAGACATCCAGCTGTCCTATCTGGATGACCAGGCATTCGATGTCACCCGCTCCCTTTTCCCCAACTACTTCCAAGGCTCTGAGCTGGTGGTGACTGGGAGGATTAAACCAGGGGTCAAAGATTTAAAAGTATCAATGACCGCCACTGATTCAAAGCAGCACATGAAGGCCGAGAACGATGTGTTGATTTCCCATGCAACAGGGAATGAGACTGCAGATTCACAAGACTGTTGGGCAGAGATAGAAGGGATTTCCAGCTTTGTGCATCGTCTCTGGGCATATTTCACCATCAAAGAGCTGCTACTGGCCAAATTGAACACTACTGACTCTGCGACTCAGAGGTTACTGGCAGACAAAGCCACCAACCTGTCCCTCAAATACAACTTTGTAACCCCTGTCACTTCTTTAGTGGTGGTAAAGCCAGATGCAGATGAAGCGACTCCAACTCCAACCACTACACCCACCACCACCACTGCAAAACACACCACCACAGCCACTACAACGACGACAACTACTGCTGCCAAGATGTCAGCAGGAAAGAAGCCCAACTCTCTGTCGAATCCCAGGCCTAACAAAAGAAAACCAGACCCTGGATCTGCTAAGCCAGCACCCCCTCAGCCACCTCTGGGCCATTCCACAAATACACCACGACCCAAAAAGAACCCCTTACCATCTTCCACAGCAAAAACTGTGGTTTTATCATCCACCAAGAAAACCACTACAACTTCAAGTCCAACCTCCACCAAAACTTCAAGTCCAACCTCCACCAAAACTGCCCCAGCACCATTCATTGGGAAAAAGCTCACTCCTTCCCAAAATGATTCTAAAACAGCCTCTGTTCCTCCTGCTGGGAAGATTTCGACCTCTCTGCTTAACGCTTTAAAAATTGCCGCACCTCCAGCACCTGGAAAACTCTCCACTCCACATCCAAGCTCTGTAAAAACAATCCCCACTTCAGCAACACAAACATCCACAGCATTGCTGACATCGGCTACCAGCACCACATCTCTTGTCGTTTCAGCCAGAACTGACCCTGAACCCCTAGCTGGGAGACCCCTTACAACACAGCCGAGTATAATGAGGACGGTTCTCCCTCCTGTCAAAGTGACCCTTCCCCCCTCAGAGGCAGAGAACAGCACAATGTCGGCTACAGAAGTCCATCAACCTGAAACCACCACGGCCTTGCCTGGCCTGTTGTCCTTACTCAGCTCTCCCACTCCAGCCCCAAGTCCAGCTATTGAAGAAAACAACAACACAAACTCCAGCATGGAAGCAGACCTGACCATTGCCATGCTGGTATCAGCTACCTTTGCTCCCATGCCTGGTGTAACAGATGGACCAAAACTGTGGGAGGCAGCAGAGCTTCTGGGTAGGTCATACACTCTATGTTGTCGTGTCATCTATAATTATAGCCTGACTGTGCCCTGAGAGCTTACAAACTAAATATAAATGGTACATGTTACACAGTGGGTGTATTTATCCTTAATGACATGTTCTCTGTCTCACCACTAGATGTCTCTACGTCCATTCAGATTCAGAGAAAAGGTGAAACTGAATTATCACTGTTTTTGAGGGTTTTTTTTAAATGCATTTCTTTTAAGATAGGGCATATATAACCTACTATCTTTTAATTTTCATTATGCTCAATTGGATGATGCTGATTGAATGTTAACCAGCAATCTTTTGTTTTTACTGATTTCTCTGCTTTGCCATTCAACAGAATATGTACTGAACTCTCATTGGTTGTTTTCTAGACTTTGATGCAACCTATGACTATGACTATGATCTCAACTATGATGGTTGTAAGTATAAAATGCTTGGTGCAAATTCATATTGTTGCTGCTTGTCAGGCCTGCAAATTAAAATGCTTTAATACGTTTCAATCTGACTTATTTCAGGGGATGATACTGCAGAGACTGAATCATTTGGTAAGCACTGATTGCAGATTCACAGCTATAAAAAAAAAAAAAAAAAAAAAAATCTATAATATTGTAGATTGTAGAGATGATACAGTCCTGTCATTGGTTTCAGTGCTTGGGGGTGAGGAGGACTGTCCTTTAGCTGAATGTCTTGTGCTTTTAGAACCTTCATCCAGACTGAGCTCTGTCAGGGTCTTCTCCTCATCAGGTAAGAGTGTATTTGTTTGTTTGGCGCTCATGGTCACTGGAAGTTTTTAATGCACTGATGTTGTTTTTATTCTCAATGTTATTTAATGTAGTCGATGGAGATCCTCATTTTGTGGTCCAGTTACCAAAGCTGCATCAGAATTTGTGCTTCACAGTTGACGGCAAGGCTAATGATGTTCTCAGACTGTTAGAGGACCCAGAAAGAGGTAAACGCAAAGAAAGATCTGATCACTGTGACACTTTTGTACACTTACTGACCTTTTGGATGTGTTACCACTTGTTGACTTGGGTTCTGTTTCTTCTCAAGGAATCATTGTGGATGGCCGGCTAATGGGGGCTCCTTCCAAATATGGTGCAGAAGAACGCTCCCGCACCTACTTTGACCAGCTCATCATCTCCTCAGCTGTGGGCGGTTCTGGTGGCATTATGATCACACTTTCTTTGGACACTGTAGTGGTAGAAGGGGAGAGGCGGGACACCCTTCCTGTCAATCAGCAGGGATCAGTGATGAGGCAGGGTATAACAGTTANAGGCGGGACACCCTTCCTGTCAATCAGCAGGGATCAGTGATGAGGCAGGGTATAACAGTTACCATGGACAACCATCAGAGCTGTTGGATCGAGATGGCTAAGGATGTGCGTTTCCTGATTCTGTTCCACCACTACAAACACCCCAGCTACCTACAGATGGCTCACCTGGGTTTTTACATCACACACGGACAGGGGCTCTCTGCCTCAACACAAGGCCTTCTGGGTAAACACACACTTCAGCTCACAAATGTTCCCTGTAAACTGAAACTGCACGTCCCACTCACTCTGCTCTGTTTGCCGTTTGCCTTCAGGCCAGTTTCAGCATGCTGACATGAGCATAACTATGCTCAAGGATCATCTGGATGGAGGTGCTCACCGAGCCAACAAAGAAGGAGTCCTGGCCACAGGGGTGCTCAGGTGGGGATCAGAGCACTTGCCAGTCACCTTGCAAGATAAAACGGTGAAAGACACAGTGCTGAAACGCCATTTAGGCAAATGCTGGGTGGTGCCAAAGGCAGAAATAGAGAGACTGCTGGGTCATTCTTACCAAAGCTACGTGGTGGATCATGTGTAAATGATCTTCTGTGTCAGCTCCACCTTGTTGCCTCTCTGCTGCACAGATCAGGTCACAACAGTTATCATGGCATAGAACTGGGACTCGTCAGTGCTAAAATGACATGCTGCCAAACCGGAGTCTCTGGGCGAGTCTGTAATATCGCAGGAATACACAGGCATTGTTACATAAGAGCGAACACGGAGCGTTAGATTACAGGAAAGAGAAAGTAGTAAATAAGTGAATGAGGTGTACAGTGCGAAAAATATAGTGAAGGACTGAATGATGCCAGTGTGTCTTGAAATGGCTTCAGGCTCTGTGTTCGGTGTCTCCAACAGACACACAATGTTTTCTGTTTGCATGGCAACCACAAAATGTCCACATTTGCTGCTGCAGTTTGAGCTTGCTCTAAAACATCTCATTCTGTTCACAATATTGAGCTTGTCAGATTCCTCATGTTTCAGTATGAACTTAAGCAAAGGCAGAGTTTTCTATTTCAGCATTATGTGTAATTAAGAACTATTGTATTTTAAAGAAAAAAGTGTATATAAAATATTGTATTATGTATAGATATACACCCTAAAAAGGTAAAAATTAAAAAAAAAACAAAAAACAAAAAAACAGAAAACAAAGTCAGCATGATGGGTCTTTCCAGGTTTGCCATGTGCTTTTTATTTTTCTATCATTTCATTCATAGTTTAATTCATTTTATTTGTTACACAAGACATTAGGCATTATTCACATACTAGTGATCAAACAAGGACTGTAAGTTTTCTACTACTCAGCCTGAACTATTTCTTTTGTCAATTTCAAGGGATGTTGTCAATAATAGTTTTCAAAGGCCAAACTGCATGGAAATTAAAACGGTACAACCACACATTAGGCTTTTGTTTTCAATAAATAAAAAAGAGAAAGGACAGTATCTGGTGCTGATGGAGGGCGAGGGAGGGGGACTTCAAATATATCTATGCTCAAAGAGTAAACAGTATTCCAGTTTTATTCAGGTAATATGACTCCATGATGAAGACCACACACAATGTTGAAGGATGCACAGTGTGAAATTTGTGAATAGACACCTGTTTACAGATTTCAGATTCAGCTCCATGGCAGATTGCGTTGCTGTTATCCTTCCATCAAAACCTGTTTAAGAATTCTAACAATCATATTAAACCATGATGCAACACTGGAATGATCACTGAATAAGGTAAACATAACACATGACACAGCAAATAAACAAAAAGTGTGTGTGCATCACTTTTAAATCCATTTTTTTTCAGGTATCATTACATGAACTAAAAGCATAGCATATTCAGCATTTGACGTAAACCTTTCACAATACGTCGGTGAAATTCAAATAAATAGAGCATAACAGTAAGACACGTCAACACCCCGAACACACGATAACTTTAATAAGGGATTGGTAGTGGTGTGTTATCTCAAACCGAACTTCTCCAGTGTTTTAAAAGGAAAGATCGGAGCATTTTATGTTTGGAAGAAGCCAAGCCACAGATCAGTCTGGCTTTAAACGTGCAGCACAAAAACCTCACCTCAACTCAGGTGTACAATGACAACCTCCACTCTCTAGTATTCAGTCTGCAATAAGCCGCTATGGACTTTTTGCCAATAACAGCCACCATTTTTGGCACGAGACTCATCTGTCACAAATGATCGGTTAAAATAACGTAAGCAAAATTTGACAGGGCCCAAACACTCAGATAAGACCCCAAATTAAGGCTACAACCAAATGAAAGCATATTGGTTAACTTTTGTGGGGCGGCACTTGTAACTGGTTTCATTACTTTTGTGATGCTACAAATTTTTATTTTTTTTCAGTGATGGGTTTGTCCAGCTTTTCCATCTGTTTAACAACTACATTTTTTCCACAGGATTTAGTTCCTGGGGGGAATAACTATCAATGACATTACACAAGGGTTGGAACAACCAAGACACAATCTGGTGCTTTCACCATGAGCTGAAATTTCAGTCTTCGCTCTCTTCACTCAAAAGTGAAACTTTCCATTTATCAAATCCAAAACATTCCCCACATACCTTCTTATCTCCCTGGCACACTTCCTCGCATCTTAAATCTGCTTGGTTTTATCACTCTTTCCAATTTTTTGGAATACTTCTTGGAAAGCCTTAACACTCAACAAACCCTCTCCATGCTTCTTTTGCTCCAGACATTCCCTTTTTAATATTCAAGCCTTCTTGAAGACCACAGTTTTAACCTCAGCTCTGTAAACTTCATAACTTCAGCCGGTGAAATATGCACCAAATATATAGAAATAAAACTGTTCAATAATTTAATTTGTTAGAAAGTAAACTATTCAAATTCAAAATTGACATCACACAACAGAGATAAACAATGGGAACGGTTTCGGGGGATGACAGTTAATAGCCACCGGTTAGCTTGCCTGCTAGCACAGGGAACACAACAGCATTGCAAACTGAGCACTATCAGTTGACAGAACAGCCCATTTATATGCAACTTTCATCACGTTTTTGCCTGGCCAACAGATTTTGCCAAAAGGAGCGGAGTCTATTGAAGTAACACAGGTAAAAGACCAAGTAAGAGAAAAGGGAAAGCAGGGCTGACAGGAAAGATGTGTGGAATGGTCCAGCCTTCGTAACACGTCATTAATTTCTATGTACAATACTACTGTGTGTAAAAGATGCATGCATGTCAACAGGAGAAAACCCCTCCTGACCATGATTCTACACTAAGCCATTACACATCTCACGTCAGAGCGCACGCCTGTCGATGCCATCAGTCCTTCCATTTAACCTCTGATATGAGAACGATATTACAGAAAGAATGAAATGCTTTTAAAATTGTCAACAACATGTAATAAATTCACCTCTAATGATAACAGTTAAGATTATAGATTCTACAATGGAATGAAAGACCGTATCAACCCTGCTTTTCAGTGACAGAGATAGGGAGTGAGAGTATTTGAAGTGTGTGTGTGTGTGTGTGCGCGCGTGTTTGTGAGCATTTGTGTGTTTGAATGTGTGTCGAGAGAGAGCGTCATGAGGAAAAGGAGGTTTAGGGCAGGCAGAGCCAAAAACACACACCCTCAATCACGCTCACACTCCATCTTTTCCCACCCTCTCATTTTTAAAGCCCCGTTCAGGCAGCCCCAGCCCTCTACCGCAGGCTCTGTCGCTTCTTTCACCTTTTATAGCCCCTCCTCCTCCTTTCCCGGCTCCGCCCTCTCTCTATGCTTACTGCTCATCCTCCCCAAACACATCATTCTGTTTGCGCTTCATGTTCTCAAAGTCAAAGTCGCTCCCGGTCATACGTTTGTAGATGTCTTTGATGTCGTTGCAGGTGGTCTCGAAGTGAGTGGTGGCGTCGTAGGACCTTGAAGCGAAGATCTAGGAAAGAGTTTAAAAATACAAATAAATGTTTTCTCCATTTTTGCTTCTCCTGGGGTGTTGAATCTAAATGCTGTTGAAAAAAAATCTCTCACCTGGCTCTCAGTACCCTCATCTGTGGGCTCATAAAGGTCGCTAATAGCCACAAACCTGTCAAAAAACACACAAAAATCACCAGCTGCTGCTGACTTTTTTCATTAATCCTTCATTAATCCACAAATGCATGAAATGAAAGTGAATGACGGCAGATGCAATAAGTGTGAGACTGACTTTTGGTCGATTGGCTCCAGCAGTTCCAGGGCCGGCTCGATCTCAGCCTCTGGGTCACTGGTTTCCACTGTGGTGCTGACGATGGCGATGTACTTCCCCTGGGCCGCCACATTGTGAGCATAGGAGATCATGCACACGTAGATGTCTGGAAAAATTGATCAAAATTTAAAAGAAGGAAAATGTCAAACCAGAGAAAGTAATTAGTTAAGTATAATGCTAGAGCATCATTAATCAAGAGGGAATTTTCATTTTTTTCTAGAGCACAGGGAGAGTAGCTAACATGGATGATTCTGACATGAGTGATGCTAACATGGACGTGCTTTTCTGAAAGGATAAAATTCAGAAATAGCCATAAAGTCATGAGTCTTCAGAAATGGCAACGCTTCTCACCTGAATTGCGGTTAACCTGATTCTGAGGGATGATGATCTGGCAGGAGTTAGCATCAGAGGTGTTTTTGATGGGGTGGCTGAGGATGCAGATCAGACGGATCACCTGACCCGCCTTACGCACGCGGTCCGGGATGTAGCTGGGGTCGCAGATGAGCTGCTTACAACGAGCCACCTGCAGCAAGAATGAAGCAGCAATGTCAACGCAGGTGCATATAAGTCTTACACTGCAGAAATCTGAATAAACCGATTAGTGAACAAACCTCGCCCTCAGACTTCACTCCAACCACGTGACCACCTTCCATCACAATCTCATCCACTGGTTTGTTTAGCATGTAAGTGCCGCCGTAGATTGCGCTCAACCTAGAAGACAAGTGAAGGAAGTGGTAATATCTTCTACCTTTCCTGGTAAAGAGAAGCTATTATCGATACTAGAAATACAAAAAAGGTCTTAAGATACCTGGCAAACCCCTGCGGCAGCTCTCCCAGCCCATACAGCGGGTAGAGGTAAGGGCTCTTTCCGTATCGCGCCAGAGATTCACTGTACAGTTTGATGCGATTGATCGTCTCCAAACAGGGAACATCAAGGTAGCTGAAAGACAGAGAGAAAAGAAGGTCAACAGGAATAATTAAGACACGAATATTGAGATGCTTCTACTTATTTCCAGCCAAGAAGATTATCTGTCATTTAAAGATTTGTAATCCAAAGCGTAGGTATTAAACCTAAGTTGTTCCTATAATAAAAAGTCCAGTTACCAGAGTAGATATTAGGCTGTGAGACTATATGTTGTTCTTACTCATCTGTCCTATAGAGGGCCAGGGCGTGGCCAGTAAAGTCAATGACATCCTGGCCGAGGTCAAACTTCTTGTAAACATCCCTCATCGTTGTGGTTTTGGGGTCCACACCCTCAAATGTCTTGGGGTCATTCTCATCAAAGTTGGCCACAAAGACCAGGAACTTCCGAAACCGTCGCTTCTCAAACATTCCCATCAGATCTGGAAATTCAAACAAAGGCCATATATTGCAATATCCACAGTATAGACGTGATTTAAACATTCTGCTATATCTTTTGTCCCACATTGTAATGACATTAATTCAAGTGACTTACTTGAAGCTAACGCCTCAGTCTCAGTTGATGGCACCTTGTAGATCTTTCCTCCCTTGTAGACAAAGCTTCCGTCCACGACTTTGAAGTCCAGGTAACGTGTAACTTCTGTGTATAGCAGCATCTTTACAAGCTGACCTGTGATCACAATGACAGACATTTACCTTTAAATGTATCATCTTATCATCTTCATATCTGTCCTCAACCTTCCAAAATCAGACATTTTGTATCAGTGGTATCAAGAAGACAACAGCACTTGAACCAAAGTAGTCAGAATTAAATAAAAATAGTGATTTACTAATGGTTTCACCCATTTCTTTAGCATATACTCGGGGATGCCAGAGAATTTTATATTTATATGTTTAAAATATTCTTTTATGTACAAACTTTTTCATGTGGGACTGACCATTGGCCATGAGAAACTTGGGGATGAGGTCAACGTTCCAGTCTCTTCCTCTGCCCATTGACTCAGGTGGGCTGTCTGGGAGACTGAAGCGCTTGTACAGCTGCAGAAAAGGAGAGAACAGGAAACAGAAACATCAACAACATCCTGTGAAGCAGGAATCAAGCTGCTCATCTGCACCATCACAGAGGGCAGCTAGCAAATGAAGATAGCAGCTGCCACACAGTAGGACTGGATGTAAAATGTGGTGTAGTGAGGGGTGTAAAATATATTGATTGCTTTTATAGATCCCAGGATATCATGAGCAAAGCCATTTTACCTCCTCCAGGGGAGTGATGGAAGAGCTCTCTCCACCATAGTAGGGGTTTCTGTCCATGTGCAGAACCTTTTTCCCATTGACAGACATGATCCCAGACAGAATGCATTCCTACACAAAACGACATTAAGTATAGAATATCCATTTGGAAATACGTAGGAAAAAAATGACTAAGGAAGGACAAAAGGACAGATTTGGGACGTTTTAAGAACAGGATGCAGGGAGGACACGTGTAAAGAATGCGCATGCGCAAACGGATCGCTGCATACGTATATACTGATAAAAATGCAAATAATAAAAACTAATAATACTAATACTACTAATAATAATATATTGCCGCAATCGTAAAATACAAAATATTTTCACTAAGCACTTCCAAAAGGACACTTTGTATAATTCCCTATTTTGACATTTAGGTAATATTTAATGCGAACATAAACGCGAAACTTGTGATTGCTAAGGATGAATGAATGTGCTTTACTAGTGCCGCAGAGGGTGTGATAAGGTCTGGAAGGTTTTGAATAAAGCCGTGCTCAGGCCTGCGGATGGAGGCCTGTCTATGCAAAGAGGACCATCACACACTGGGGTTACGCCTAAAAGATGCTGCTGGGTGTAACACAATACCAACACTGTGCTGGCTACAGCCACTGAAAAACGAAACGAATCGTGGGTCGTTGTTTTAGCCCTCAATGGTTTACAAACAGGGCGAATCACAGCTATATTTTCTCGATGTTTCTAACAAGACATTTCTTATCTCTTTTTTCCTGCTGACAAACACAGGGATGCAGAGCATTTCACTTCTGGCAAGGTGGACGCTAGCTAGCGGGCCCGCTCTCCCTAAATAAATCATTTGGAAGTTCACACTAAACATTTAACTGTTATTATACAATACGTATTAATCCTGAGTACTTACTGTGAGTCCGGTGCCCAAAACGATCACATCATATTCCTCATCCATGTTGTACCAGCGCCTGTCTCGCCCTCTTTTTGCTTTAAAATGAAGGGTATTGAAGGAAAGAATGCCACTGAGTCCACAAACCCGAATTGGCTCTCTTTCGTTGCCCAAGCGTTTAAAATGTCTTCTTTAAAGCTAAAACTTATTTATTAATTATTAAGCATAAATGTCTAATGGAATATTACTGTCCACACTGTCACCGGCGAGGACAACCAAAGATGGCCCTGACCGCGGAGCACTCTGGATCAAAATTCTTGCGCGACGGCAAGTAGTACGCGTCCCCTCTCTTCCCATATAGTTCCCAGCCACACAATGGGCTCAAGCTGACGCACTGCTTGCGATAAGACACTACGCTCTGATCTGCCTTTATAGAGCGATTGTGTAAATGTTCAGCAAAATTTAACAGTTTTACTCAGTGTTTAAATTTGTTAAATCAATTTTAAAACCCTTTGTCTAAGACTGTGTGGTCTCTAATTTCTTCCATATTCTTCCTTTCCAGCTGAGGAGGGTGCAGCAGCGTTGCGTGGACGTTGCGTGCGGTTGTATCCCTCCGCCACCACAGCTGTAGAATGGTGTTGCTTTCACTGACCCGCAGGGCTTTTCAAAATAAGCCACTTTAAGCATTTTACTTGTGTAGATTGTTTTTTTTTTTCTTTCTTTCTTGTTGTTCGGTATCTATGAAAAAAAAAAACATATATGTCTGATGTGTCATAATGACATAAGCAATGAAGGCCAAAATTTACTGTTATCAGCACCATGGACAGTTGCCAGGTGCTGCCTTCAGTAATTGATAGGTCGCAGGGTCAGCTGTTTTCATGATCAAACATACATTTAATTATGGCCTTTCGAAAATGTAGGGCAGTTACTGTGGTGTTATAACAGCATCAAATATTCTGCTAAGACCTGCATTATTCAGTGATCATCGATATTTTCAAGTTTAAACATGCCGTTACAGCAGCAAAACTAAATGGCTTTATCCAGCTTTATCCAGATGGGATTAGTTAAATTTTGGAAAATATAATAGACGAAAGCCAGCCAGTTTAAAAGGCAGTTTCAATGGGCAGGGCAGGCTGAATGAAAGAAACAGGAAGTGCCTGTGTTTCACCACTACGGCACATGACTGTCTGCTGGTTTACACCACGTGACCAGAGCTTTGCGGAAAAAGAAACGAAAATGGCAGGAACGGGCTGTTCAACTCAAGTGCAATTAATGGCCTTCATAGCCTTTTTATTTGCAGTTTTCGCTCCAGGCAGCTCCACTACTCAAGTGCCACTTTTAATGTGGTCTATTGAAGGGTAACATTTAATTTTCTTTATGTGTGTGTGTGTCCAGATAGACTCACTATAAAGCTCCACAATGGCTACTTGCCTTACTCGCTAAAGCTAACACTTATTGCTAAGTTGGTTTCTACTTTTTTCCTGGTGTTCCAGATCGATTTGACTTAGCTTGTGTGCGTCGGTGGTTGCAGAAATGAATATTTTACTGATAGTTGAATTTTGCATTCTTTAATGTAAATTTAGTAACCGCTCACCATATGTTCGGTATTTAAAGTGAACAACAGAGACATTGGTTAATTGAAGCTGAATATCAATCGAAGTGGATGCTAAATAATTGTTGTTGATGGTTGGTTGGTGTTTCACTCAAACTTAAAAAAACGAACTATTAAAATGGATTGTATTAAACATTGTATGAAAGGGAACATCTCTAATTAAGTCTCATTAGGCCATCTCATTAAGTCATGAGTTAAGTGGACACTAGTTAATCTGCCACACCGTCAATATTAGCTTCCAATGAGCTAAAGTTACCAAGCTAATGTTGATATTTAATTTTATTTATTTATTTATTTAGATTTCATTGATTTTTATTTATTATTTTGACATTCATCTTTAAATTTACTCCATTGTTAGGTTACCGCCATTGGCTCCACCAGCAGCTGGCCACATTACATCCATTGGGCAACTGAAGGGCTATGTTAGCTCTGCATTTGGCTCTGGATCACACACTGTGCTGCTGTTTCTGCAAGACAAGGTTAGTCTGCCAGACTGCATAACTACACCTTCATCTGAGCCACAGCTTATCTCTGCTAACAAGTGCTCTCCATCCATATTTTCAAAGAATTCACTGTACATCTGGATAGAAAACTAGTCCTTGGATGTCTTAGTTGAGTTAAACAGGTAATAATGAGTCATGCGTTGCAGCACAGCAGTCACTCGTGATGCGCTGGTATTCCCATTTTGGTGTGACATTGAGCTTTGGCAAAGCTACTTCCCATTTTACAGTTCCCCTATTGCATCTATTTTTCACGCCTGTTGCCTGTGGATATGGATGCCTGTTGGACTTGATTGATGTTTTTGTAGTTGAACTGCAATTTTCATGGTTTAAGATACCACTGGTTCTGTGCACCCATGTGTTCCAGTCTCTGTACGTGTTTATCTTGTGCAGGGTTGCAGGGGG
The DNA here is from genome assembly GCA_014773175.1 of Lucifuga dentata. Lineage (NCBI taxonomy): Eukaryota > Metazoa > Chordata > Actinopteri > Ophidiiformes > Bythitidae > Lucifuga > Lucifuga dentata. The sequence goes on along the minus strand of VXCM01000080.1, from coordinate 480,089 downwards.
AACCTTTCCCACATTTCACTGGGCAAGTGGCAGTGTGCAGTTTACTGCACACTGCCACAGATTACTATCATAGGACTAACAAAGAAACTCATTTACACTCACATTCACACCTATGAGCAAATTTAAAGTTTCTAATTTACCAACCTGCATATCTTTGGAATATGTGAGGAAAAGGGAGCACCTGGAGACATCCTACACAGACACAAGGACAACGTGGATTGAAACCTTTTTTTTTCTGGGAGGCAGCCATGCTAACATTAATCTACCATGCTGCGAGTGTGTTTCCATTGATGTACTAATACTTATGTGTCTGTCTGATGTCATTAAACTGACCTGTTTTATTGTCCTCTTCAGTTAAGCAAAGATGACTTCACGGTGTTTGGTGGAGTGTTTGGAAACAAGCAAGATAGTGCCTTTCAAAACCTTGAGGTATGGTATGTTTTTATTACTAGTTAACTTCTACATTTGTCTGAAATGATAAGTTTCATCAGACGAATAAGACTGTTAATTTTCCATTTCATTCAACTCCTCTCTAGGCTGCAATGGAGTCTTCATCCTCCTCGGTGGTGCTTCCTGCTTTAGAGTGGTCTGGCTCCACTGCCATGTTGACTTTGTTGCAGGAGAAACTTGGTGTTTCACCGCTACTTATAGACGCAGACACACTGTCACATCTCAGCCTCAACACATCTGGCAGCAATCTGCTGCTCATTAACCTTCCTTACTGTACAGGGTGAGACATTTTTATGTTCTGCAGTTATAAGTTAAATAATGGCTGAATCACTTTTCAGTTTTTAACAAAAGATCGTGAAAATGACCCAACATTTTTTTTTTGTTTTGGTTTCATAGCTCGCACAAGTCATGCAAGGAAGTCCTAAAAAGTAATGGTAGGTGTTAATTATGAAACAGTAGAAGATTGGAAATGTAAGAATTAGCAGCCTTTTTGTCAGCGTGTAGATGCAGTGAGACAGATTCTGACATGTACAGTATGTAAATTGTATAATTGTGTTTTGCTTTCAACAGATGAGATTATTGGAAATGTTCAGGGTATCATGAAAGCCAAAAATGTGCCATATACAGCTATATACACGGGACTTCAGCCATCACGAGTAAGATATTCTAACCAGCATGCAGAAAAACTGATGTACAATGTTCCAAGCTGCTTTATTCTGTGTTTTAATTAGTATCCCTGCCCAATATCATGACAGAAAGCATTTTGCAACTGTTTTTTTTTTTTTTTTTTTTTGTCTTTACAGGTAATTTCTGAACCATCCATATCCAGTCAGCCTGTGGGTCGCACTTTGCTCCAAGCATCTCTCAATGATGTCAATCCACCTATCATGTTTAATGTATCAGGTTCTCCTTGCATCATGCTTTGGGCTCAGAATCTCAGTGTCAGTATAACAAGCAGTCCCGCATGGATTGACCTCGCTGAACAAACACCTGACTTGACAGGGTCCCGCTGCAACAACAGCAGCTCACTGTGAGAAAGCTTTTTTTTTCCAATATACTGTATGTGTTGTTATACTAGAGCTAAGCAGACATCATTCTAGTGTTTGTTTGAACCTTTTTTTCTCTCTTTAGGCTCATCCTCAGTTATTCATCAGGCTTTAATCTAAGGTGAAGTGAGAAATTGTTTATTTCCTGTAGCCCTGCAGTATTGCAATGGTTATTTTGGACATTTTATGGAGAACATTATAAATTCCTTGAATAGCACTCTGTAATAATATTTGATAGTAACTATTCAGTAACATTCTTCTGTTGATCTCCAGTTTTGCGATGAGTCAGCAGTTTTATTCAGCATCGGCACGGAACTGGTTCACCCTGGACTCTGTGCAGCTGCAGTATGAGGGTCAAACAGCATCTTACATTGGCAGCCGCAGCATCTATGCCCCTGTAGAGTATTCCTACCACTGTCAATCTGTCAGCAGCTTCCAAGATGCTCTGCTAGTGCCAAGCAATACCACCGAAAACACATCTCACTGGAGGCTCAATTTTGTGGACTTCCAGGTATAGTGCTGTGTTCTCTATTCTGCTACTTCCTTTCCTCCTGCAGTTAATGCAGTACTGTGCATTCAATGTATTTGTTGTTAAATGTTTGTTACTGTTTTTATGACACAGATCCAGGGCTTCAGCTTGCAAAATGGAACAAACTTCTCCTATGCCAGTGATTGTGCAGGCTTCTTCACTCCGGGAATTTGGATGGGGCTGCTGACCTCTCTGCTGATGCTGTTAATTCTCATTTACGGGTTGCACATGATTTTGCAGCTGAACACTATGGACCGATTTGACGACCCCAAAGGTCCGTCCATCTCTGTGCCTCAGACTGAGTGAAACACTCACTCTCTTCATCTATCAATGCCTCTGAGCAAAACATGGACCCTCCTTGTCAGCAATGTTGGACTTTTACTGCTTTACTTCAGGATACTGTTGTCATACAAGACACATTCCGTGTAATCTCTGCTAATATGCAAGTGCCAAAATGAAAAACAAAAACAATCATTTTTGTGTTTGAGCTGATTTTGAATGCATGTACTAAAAAAAATATTTTGTGCTATTTTTTTCAGTCACTGGATGTTTTTCTAAAGTAAATTTTTTACCAGAGAATGCCTTCTGTGCCATAAATGTAATTGCTGGATATTGTAGGACAGATTCACGTTTCAGACCTTGTTTAATCTTTCCAACTCAAATTTAATGTAAAGACTACTAATAATGAAAGAATTGTGTGTGTATATGATGCTAATTGTATTTTGACAGTTTTCTGAAATGTTTTGGAATCTTCTTGCATATGGATAGTTTACTTTTATTGTCACTCCAAATAGTCAAACCATACAGAAAAGTGCCACTGCTATGCAGTTTTTTCTTGAAACATAACTTATTTATTAGAAAAGATTTTCTGTTTAGTCTGACTAAATTTCAGTTTGCTACAGGTTGATCAGCACATCAGTAAATGAAGATATCTGCCTTCTGCTTTTGTTAAACTTGCTGGAAATGTGCATCTGCCAATGTCAATGTATTGTCTGTAATTGCAAATAAAGATAAATTATTTTAATGATCGACATTGTTTAATTTATTGCAAAGGTTAAGGTCTAACGTACGACTAATCTTTACTTTCCTTCACACAAACCACATGCCATAATACAGCTCGAGGGTTATTTACCCGCTTTGGTTACCATAGTTACCGGATGTCCAAACAAGACGAAGGGAGAAAGTGATGGCAGATCTCGACACATGCCTGCTAGCATAAGATTTTTTATTTATTTATTTTTTATCCTGCTTTAGTCTCCAAGTTAGTTTCCAAAATGTCAGCGGATTCTATGCGGAGAATCTCCTTTGGCAGCTGTCAGGAGAGGAAAGTCTTCCCCGGAAATTATGCGCCGGACCGGCTGGGAAACGAAGTGCCCGGGCGGGAAACTAAAGACTGCAGTCCTAGTTCCTACGACCAAGAGGTTTGTCTCTTAATTGTTTGCAGGGATGAAGTGGGGGAGTTAAAGCAATTTTTATATGCAGAAAAGTATTCAGGTCACACACTTAACACGATCAATCAATACGTTTCTGGGGGTACGACTTGGTGACATGCCTTATAATAGACGTTTAGCAAAGTTCACCCACCTTTCCACATGAAATTAAAGGATGTTGCATGTTTGAGCCTAGTATATTCAATTTTAATATAAGTAAGGTTACTGACAATCATTTCCCAAAAGCATACTACTGGAACGTTGAGTTAAAAAAAAATAAAAATAAAAAAAAAAAAAA
>VXCM01000080.1:425749-476208 GCA_014773175.1 Lucifuga dentata | reverse complement strand
ATATATATATATATATATATATATATATATATATATATCCTACCTTCCAGACCGCCGTTGGTTTCAGTTCATTCTGGTATGCTATTAAAATCAACTTGTTGATACTTGAAACGTTAGGTAATCCATTATCGTGAACAAGGCGTATATGCAGGTTTTTTTTTTTCGAAGTTACGTAATTTTAGCGTTTAAGCACAATAAAAAGCGTGGAGTGAATGTATGTCTCCGGGGAATATAGCCCCAAAAGAAGACCTGTGTTTATCGAAAAATTTAAATGACCGTGACTTCGTAAGGTTGTGTAACTATTAGCAGGCGAAACATCGATTTTTAAGATGGGTGGATCACTTGAATATTTGATTTTGAAAGATTAAGAGATTTTGCAGAGTATCAGGAAAGCTGAAATACAGTTGTATCCTTTGGAAAATGGTNATATATATATATATATATATATATATATATTTTTTTTTATTTTTTATTTTTTTTACAGATTGGAACCATAGCATATGAAACAAATAAGAGAACGGAGAGTAAGAAAGGATATATTCTCTCTGAGAGAACTGCTGAGCGATTTCCGCCTGAGAAGGTAAATATTAGTCACCTTATCAGTCAGCTGTTACCAGTTCACACTCAGATAGTATGATAAACCAACAAACGAACACACACACACACACACACACACACACACACACACAAAATCACAAGAGACACGCTATGTTTAAGCCGTGTGTTCAGGTCAAAATGATTTTTTACTTGAAGTGCTATTTTTTTTTCCCCCAGCTGAAACTCAGTCTTAGCTTATTTTCTGTGAAGAACATATAGATGTATTTTCATTGAGGAAAAAAACAGGCTACACCACCTCTATGCATTTAAATAAAAGGGTGGGGAGTGAAGGTGAAAAATTAATATGAAACTTTCATCTCTAATTTGCTCTCTCGCCTGTGCACACATGCACACACTTATAAACTGTATTCTTAGTGTATTTCACTCAATCAGCTGGCAAATAAAAATGTCCAAAGGCTGGTTCTGAAAGTCATGAAACTCTTATTTCATTTAAACCGTGATAAATATGATTTATTCCACAAATGTGTAGATTATACTGATTTTTTTAATCAAATATTTATCAGAAAAAAAGAATATTTTCATTATTAAATGTGATCTAGCAATAGATAAATAGGAAACAATGCCCTATATTGTTTGTAATTGAGTTAAAAACGATGTATGTTTTTATCAGAATTTTTGTTTCTGTAATGCTTTAAAATCCCAATAATGTCCCAGGTCAATCTGACTGAGGAAAATGAACACAATATGAGAGTGAACTAATCAAACCATCTTTATGATCACCATCAGAATGTGGTGCCTTCACCAGAGAAGTACCAGAGGGATCACTCCATAGGCTGGGCCTCCCCTCCTGGCATAGCCGCCTTCAACTCGACTGCACAGAGGTTCAAAAGCAATGTGGGGGACAGCCCGGGGTAAGGCGGCATCTTACACACACGCACACACACACACACAGCTTCAGGTCTGCTGTGTGACGCTGATAGCCGCTTTTATTTTGTGCTGCAGGCCTGGCAGCTACGCTCACGACGTGGTGACCAATAGGAAAGTGACCTGGCCCATGTGCTTTGGGAGACCAGACTGGTCCCAAGTGCCTCAGCCGGAGAAGAAATCTCTCAGAGTGAAGGTGGGAGAAGCAAAACTCAGATCAGCCTTTTAATTTTCTGAAGCTATAAATGTATTATCAGGGTACAGTTGATATGTAGGGTAATGGGCTGATAGTGAAAAATGTTTTAAAGGACGATAACGGCAAATTTTTTGGCAAAATAACAGAAAATCTAAAATACAGTTTTATGTTTTGGAAAATGGTTGTCAGTAATATGTATATGAGTATTTATTGGGCTTAAACTTGCACAATGAGTGCCGTGGTCCTTTAACCTTTGCACGCGCATATAAATGGCTGATTAAAGCTGGCCTTCCGAAGAATCTGATAATCAGATGAAAATGATGTTTTGAGAGTTGTAAAACTGCTCCCTTTCCCCCTGCAAGGTGCTGTACATGTTGTAGTTTAGGAAAATTGGAAAAGAATTTACACACAACTGCTACTAAAAACACAAAACAAATATATCAAATGCTCATGGGAATTTTGTTTGGAGGGGTAAATTCAGGCTGGATGAAGCAACATCTGATGCTCTTTTGTTTTCTCTGCTCAGCTAAACAGTGAAAAGGAGTTCGTGAAGCAGCGGAGCAGAATGGCTTACCTGAGTTTATACCACTGACTCTAAAGCTGATGATCAGTATTACTGTAATTTCCAGTGTTAACAAGTGTGATAATTTAATATGTGATGCTGTTGTCAGGGAAACTGAAAAATCTCAGAAATTAAAAAAAAAAAAGAATCTTGTTTCTATTTATTCACAAAAATGACTTGATGCCCGTGTTGTTTCTATGTTACATCAGCACAGTTCTTACAAAAATGAAATCACAAAATAGAACAGAACACGAAGCGAACATTTGATAAGCAAATGACAGTTGATCCAAAGAAAAAAAAGTCACCAATAGAAGTTAGTCAGTTTACCCAAAGTACCGGATCCAGCACCGAGGAAACGCAGCCACTGGTTCCTGGTCACACAGCTCCATCCCACTTGGGGGGGCCGCTCTGCTCTGTGGGGGGGACTTACTGACTGAATTCACCAACCACCAGGCTGATGTGAGTCTGTTGCTTTCAGTCAGCTTGGTGTTCTCTCATTTCTTCCTTCTGACTTTGGGTTTCTTAACCGGCCGGAGGTAAGGGTTGTCGATCACGTTGTCCTCATTGGCCTTTGCAGAAGGAACAACGCCAGTGGGGGGAAGCATGGAGTTCTCTTTGTCAGCCCCCGGATCATCCTGAATGGGGGGCAAAGGAAAGTTGGACATGAGTAGTCATTCTAGTCATTAAATTTTAAAGTCAAACTTCACATAAATGTCCACAGGAATGATCAGTGACCTTTGTTTAAATGTGACCATATTTTTTTGCCCCCTACATGTCTGTATCTGATGTAATCAACGTTCCATCTGAAACTGACCTTTCACACTCTGAACTGAACAATAGGTTGTATAAGAGAAGCACATTTATTTGAATATGCAAACTGGATTCCCTAACTCTGGATTTTGGATTTGTAAAACACTAAATATGAAAAACCTACCGGCCACTTTAATGGAAAGATGACTTCCATGTCATGTAGGCATCACAGAGCAAAAGTTAGCTTGGAGCTTGATGGAAAATCGCATGTCGAGTTTACAAAAGTCCCATTAAGAACACCAACAGGCAAGACAATTTGATAATATCAAGTTTTTCAGTCTGTTTCCTTATTTTAAAACTGTTTCTGCAGTTATAATAAGATTCTTTGTTGATTCCCAAATGTCCAAACTCAGAGAGGGTTCGATGGTATGAATAGTTCTTCTATATCAAACGCTGAGCGTGTCACAGCATAAAGACTCACTGTGATCATGTTTCCTGCTGTGTTGTCACTGTCCGTCTGGTCGTCCTGCTCGGAGGAGTCCGTCTCCTCCAGCGCCTGCAGTTCCAGCTCTGAGGGCAGGAGGGCGCTGAGATATGGGATGACGCTTGGCCGTGCTGCAATCACTGAAATCACAGTTATGGCCATCAGAACTCAAGCAAATGCTGCTTAGCTTTTTCATGCAAAGGCCAGGGATATTACTAGAAACAAAACAATGTCAATATGTGATATGTTTTTCTTTAGAAATACAATTTTAGGGTTGCTCACGTGGAAAGGCGGTGATGTCATCCTTGAAGAGGCTCTGAGTTTCTCCGGTTTTGGCCATGAAGCGTGTGAGCGCCCGCTCCACATCTCTCCTCTGACTTGCTGCCTTCTCTCTCACCACCTGGTATTCTGACACCGGCTCTCTGAATGTCTGCAAAATGACAAAAGCTGCATTTGGTGGAATGTTTTCTGAAGTATCAGTTACGCATAAGTTGATTATGTACATTTATACTACAACAAGTAAAGGTGAGAATCTACAGTAAGGAAATTTAGTTTGATTATGTATGTTTTCTTTTGGATTTTTGGAATGAAGAACAGTGCAGACTCACAGGAGTTTTGATGTAGGTGTGGGGGTCAGGGAATTCAGGGAAGTGGCTGGGGATGTGAGGTGGATGTGCACGTTTCTGTCCAGCTGACAGGGCTTTGGGAGTCACAGGGGAGTTTGTCACTGGAGCTGAAAAATAAAAAAAATAAATCAAAAGCAGATATTTAAAAGCAGATATTATATTGTAAAACTAGACACCTCAAGAAAATTAAAATGCATGTGTTAAGTCGCAAATGTCATTACTGATAGTGGAAAGTGGGTTACTACTTACGGGCAGTTATAACCATCCTCTGTGATCTTTTGGCATACACAGGCAGGGTGTCGACACTGAAACCTGACACAAACGGATAAATAATGGAGTCAGTGCTGAGATCAAGAATGTGTTGGCATTGTTTGGTTATGTTGTGTCCTACTGGAATTACCCATTTCAATGAGTGTAACCACTGCGTCTGACAGTGTGGGGATACTTCTGGCTGTGTGTTCACAGTAAGCTTTAGCACAGCGGCCTATTTCAGTTATATCTGCAAAGGGGAACAAAACATACAAAGAGTCTGAAATCCAACTACTGTATGTCTACAAACAAAGTGTGGCTAGAATAGCGTGATGATGTGTGCATGCTCCTAAGACATACAACAGGCTACAAAAAGAATCGTCACCGCTGACATGGCGGCTCCAGATCTGCAACCAATAAGTACAATAAAGAGCAGGAGATGTAACTGATCCTACACAATCTAACAAATTTTACAAAGCACACAAATATTAAAAGATTCTGCTGTAAGAAAATGAAGTAGGGAACATCCTCCATTTCAGGATGGAGACGTACAGCTCTGCATCATCTCGGTGAGTGTTTCCACTGCTGCCTTCTCTGCGCTCTCGAAGCCGCATTCCGTCAGCAGGGCACTCACAACAACCTGCAGGGTGCGCCGGCGGGCAAGGTGGTAGTTCTCTGCTGGACTGGATGCTGCTTTGCTGCCACTCACACGCTGGGAAAACGAAACATGAAATAACAGGGCGCTCATTATATATATTATGCATACCTCTGCCAAGGCTGAACAGGCCTAAACAAAATTAGATTTGTTATAATGCACTGGCCTAAACTGAAAGAAACAATAACAACAAACTTATTATTTTTCTGCTCCGTCTCTGTAACTATTAAAAATACTTAAAGACCGTTTGCATGCTCAGAATCGGCATCACCTCAGATACACCTTGGTAGTTGGTGCATGTTTCTGTTACAGTGCAACAACTTTATTCATGTGCCTGATGTCCCAGCATAAGTTTTAGTCCGCCAGATCCTCATCCTTATCCAGATCAGACTCAAGCTGCATCTACTGATAGTCTATTATAGGATTTAATACGCCAGCATATTTTTTTCTTAATTGAGATTCACAGTATTACTTTTGAAGAAAATAACAAAGAAAAAAATCATAACATGCCCTCGCAATGTTAAGGAATCGGGTACTGATCGGCATACTGTACATCTAATGAACTTCCCTGTGCCAATCCCCTTCAAATAAACAAAGCAAACAGCCAGACACGAGTAAAAACATAACTTTTTTGGCAGAAATAATGATAAAACTAGACACATTGTCACTACAATATCTGTCCAGAAATTTGCCCAAGACGTGCAAATGTGCATAAATGTTATTTACCTTGTAAATTTAGAGATATCTTTAACGCGTATTGAGGTTTGTCGAAAGGAGAAGACACAGAAGAAAAAAAAGCTATATACGCTGTTAACGTTTATATTGGTCATTTAGGTGTATCTGGCTCATTTAGGTGTCATTATACAGAATTAAACTGTTTTATATTCGAGATGTTTATCTCTATTAAGGCAATTTCGCCTGGATGAATCTTTGCTAAGTGTGGTCTAGTCCTGCTGATGGATATAAAAAACTGTCTTACCGCTCCCGCGTTCAGCGAAGCTCCTGATGACACCGTTGGATCCGCCATCTTTAACCATATGAAGTCTACTTTCTCATTAAAAGCATTTACTGTCAGAAAATCTTCATTTGCCTTTCAACCGTTTGGCCGCTGCTAGTAAACATAATTCGGACATGTGACGTAATTTCCGTCACACAAGCGGATGTTGAAATCATTCCTTCTCTGAAGAATTGTAGTATCGCCATCTAGTGTCTATGTATGAAATTGCATTTTTTTTAGTGTCAGTCCACGTTGTCTTTTTTTCAGTGTTTTAAACGTTTACAAATGACGATTCAATGCAGTTTTTGAATATCAGCCCTCTTTTTTTAAAAATTTGTATTTATTATTATTATTATTTTTATTATTATAGAAAAAACGAACAGATAACAAACAACAGCCAGAGTTTGATAATCAGATAATTACCAGCCCTTATGAAGGGTGCAGGTTGCTTGGCTCCATCTTTGATTAAATTTCCAAATTTTAAGTAATTATGATTTCTCAATGCAAGTTTATGTATTTGAGTGTGACAACATCTTGAAATATTAATGATGACAGCAAGTGATAATAACAGTACAATAACAGTACAATAATAGCTCAAATTTCTACCTCAAAAATATGTTTAATATACCACAGCATTACATTAGATCATACACATTAAAATGTTTTACCATCAGTTTCATTACAGAGTATCTGCTGCCCAGCAGCCAGACACCACTGTGGCCTGAAATTTTCAGTACATCCACTCTCCCTCCTTTACAGCCAGTCAGCAGGGCAAATTGAATGTGTTCAATCGAATCTGATAGCAAAGAATTGCCAAAACCAAAGTGTTTCTTTTAAGTGGCATGTAAGCAACTGGCTGAACTTTTCTTCCCAGCAGGCATTAGATGCTTGTCTTTGGCTTCAGTCTCTACCATCTCCAGCACATCTACAACATCAGGATGTGTGGCTCCAAAATCTGCCTCTTCTCCTCCTTCTCCTCCAAGTTTATTATACTTCTCTGTTCTCAATAGGCTCCTGTTCCACAAATGGCAGCAAAACCATTTCCAACAGTCCACCAAGCACTCCAAGCACTACCAGAGTGGTGCCAAGCATATAGATCTTCAGCATTCCTCGTCTGGGCCTCTGACTCAGCATTTCCTTTGCAAATGGGATGATCTCATCAATGTTTTCCATATTCTGTTGTCTACTGAGCACACTGAGAAAACAGAAATTGTACATTGTTATTATACAGAGATCTAGTTGTTCAAACAGCATCTAATCCATCAAAATTAATTACTATAAAAGACTAATTTCAGAAACAAAAAGAGGGTTTGGTAAGACTGAAATCAATCTACCATATACGGTATATAGACATAAAAATTTATGCAATGCAGACACTCACATTGAAAGGGACCCTGATCTTGGATCTTGGGTCTTGGATTTTGGTCCAATCAAGCATTTATGAGCAAAACTGCAAGATGAGATTCTGCAATTTAAACACAACTGAAACCAGGGCAACTCCCACAGTGGTGATGTAATGCATATTCATGAGTGTGGGTGATTGCACAAAGACTTGTGTGTATGTGTGTGTGTTTAATAGGGCACTAGCTTGCATCTATTTCTTGATTATACTGCTTTTGGATTTTGGAGATTAGTGCTTTTGTAGGTAAAAGGGCATGAGTTTGACATCACATGAGGTCCTTTGGTGTTTTTATCTATCTATCTATCTATCTATCTATCTATCTATCTATCTATCTATCTATCTATCTATCTATCTTAATTCAGTTGTTTTTCTTTAACATACCCTCTTAGAGTGTTGTACAAACAGTATAAACTGTCACATACTGCACACGCTTCTGAACATTGAACAACATGAGTGACTGCGTGTTGGGTAGTTTGTTACTATACTAATTGATTTAATTGACATACTTTGACAACTGTGTTGATACACAGAACACTTCTTATCAAACGCAAAGAGATAAGGTTAATTAGAAACCCTCTAATCATGTGTTCCCAACGTGCTCTGGCTCCCTGTATGTTGTCTGTCCATGGATGATCAGATGTTAAAGAAAAGACAAAGAGCAGCAGTTGATGTGCTTGTTTTGGTCTGGAACCTTCTGCCCTTTGACCTTGTTCCCTGCTGCTGGAAAGGAGGGAATGATGTGAACATTGTGAAATATGTCTGATCTTTGTCACAGGGAGCCATGTGTCATCACCTCGGTAAAAATGACAACCGGCCACGGCCACGAGACGTCTGCATGTTTGTACATCTGGAAACTAGATGACAGACGCTTAGTGCTATAACGTGTATCCATTGTGACTTTTCATATAGTGGCTACTTTACTTTACTCACTGATAAGCAACAATAACTTCACATGAGTAGAGGAGAGTAGAGGATAAACAATATTAAACAACAAAAATAATGAAAAAACATCAGTCATCAGTTTCACATGCTTCGGCTGCTGTGTAAGCTGTATTGATTCATTATTTCTACAAATGTCTGTCATTTTAGCAGCAAGTTGTATTGTGTCTGCAAGTCTATGCTTGTAAAATCCTGGGAAGATGAGAAATAAAACAAAAAGCTTCACACATGCTAATGCTCTCATAGTGACTAATTGATTGACAGTTTTGCTCAGAGGTTGTAAGCAGTGTTGGAATGTGGAGAAAATCAGAAACAAGCTTTCTCCTGATTAGCCAGTCTGTGTTGTGTTTTGATTGTATGTTCCACAAATGTTGCTGGTAATGCTTCTGTAATTATCCCGCCCAGGATGAAATATTAATGTTCCTCTTTGAGCAAATCAGTTTTGGGATTTTGAGCTTTTATGTTTGCTAATGCTGGGGAAAGGTTGAGACTGTTTGGAGACCTTTGCCCCATATTTCTTGGTTCTATTTGAATGGGCAGTCTGTCTCTAGATCTGGATTCTAAGTCAACCCTGCTGCAGGGTGGGGGTGAGGAAGCTAATGTGGACCTCAGGGGATAAAAGAGTGGAAATGTGCAATATTTTAAAGGAGCATGGGATGATTTTTAAGATATATAAGAAAAAAGAAGCTTACAGTAAAAACTAAAAGGATTTCTGGTGAGTTAAAGTCAGCTAAATTGCATAATGAATTAGATATTTTGAAGGTTTATTTAGGGGCTTTGGTTAGGCTTAGGTTAGTGTCAAGGTATTATATTTTGGATGAACATTAAAGTTTAGAATACTAGGGATGTTCAGACCAGTCTCCATCGTTCCACATTCATATCATGAAGTTATTTGAATTTGTATAAACAGATCTTTTAGAGTAAACAGCATCTCTTGGCTCAATGTACCCATGCTGGAACATGCTGCTCTTAATCCCATGATAATCCTGACTGTGCCACCGTGGAACAAGCTTTCTCCTGATCTAATCTGCTGAAGATGTACATTACAGCCTGGTAATTGGTTTGGAGGTTAGTTTGGTGATAACAACACAAATCAGGCAAAGAGCAGCAGAGAGCTTCTCCTTTATAGAGAGTCAAAGGTGAATAAATGCAGCAGCATCACCAAAATCACTATTCTGCACATAGACTTTATTGATGAGCATCGGGACTCCCCCCTCCCCCACACACACACATAATACACAGATTGATCAATAACTGTTGAATGCATCAATATAAAGCCACACACAGCTTGAAATAGCAAGCAGGCTGTACATCATTTACCACTTCAGTGGAGAAGCATTCTTTACAATAAATATTACAGCCTCACGGATTGATAGCAGTGAGAACATGGTAAATTATGGATATTTCCATTGTCATTGATTCATCACTGTGCAAATACAGTTGTTATATTTTGGGATTTTTTAAATTTCATGTGCATTTTTTTTTTTTTTTTTTTTTTTAGAAAAAACAAGCAATTGCTTTGCCAAATAATCCCAGACAGAACACAAAGAAGTAATATAAGGAAGATAATGAAAATTAGAGATAGTTCATTCAAAGCACTGGACAGTTTTACCAAAACAGCTTCTTCCTGTGTGGTTGAACTGAAGCAGTAAGCATGCAGTTTTTCTATACATTCAGTTGTGCTTCCAGATGTAGGTTGGTTAAAGACAATATGTTACACTACAACAATTTATGAAATGACAAAGTGTATTTTTAAAATAACATGTAACCACAATTCTATTAAATTTGATAAAAAAAACAAGAGTTATAATGCAAAGCCATAATAATATCAGAGGTCTGCCGCCTTTATGAATGAGATTTAACATTCAAGGGAACCCAGAAGCAAGAAAGCGCACCACACATGTATCCCCTCATAAGAGCAACAATTCCATCAATACTGTATGAAAATATCAAGTTGAAGTGAAATCTGTGAAACACTGAATTTGGACATGACTTTTGCACTTAGTGTGCAAAAGGCATGTTGTCACAAGGATTCTTTCCAAAGTAAAATGTCCCACAGTCTGTGGAGCTCACAGACCATTTGGATCAGTCAGAGCCCACCACTTTTCAGTCTCAGCCCGAAGAGCTGCTGGCCCAAAGCAGCTGCGTTCTGAGTCAGCACAGCAACACTGACCTGCAGAGGGCACAAACACACTAAGTCTGAGACACAGACATTTGCTGGTGATATATTACATTATATAATGCAGATATTTAGTATCCCTTTATATATTGTACTCATAAGCATGCCTCACAAATCAAGCTAACTGCTATTGGTATCCCTCCCTCATAAACTGACTTATATTGACAGAATTTATATTGACAGAATGTTAGGATTAGGGTTATTACTGTAGTATACTGTATAGTATACTGCATGTGCATATGAAAGACCACACATATTTAGTAATAGTACTAAAACTACTATACTGTTATTTTTCTATGATATATTATTACCAAATATAATGACTGTTACAAAATGCAGTCAACATATTACAAAATATCCCCTATTTTCCATATTTAGGTAATGTACATATGGCAAATACATGGAAAATGCAGTATATGATAATAAGGAAAATACAGTATATGATGATAATAAGTGGTACAGTATATAAAGCAGAAATGATTGGTGTAATCTGTAATATATTGGACAGATATTATCAAATGTATTATTAAATTAAAGGTGTTATCACACTCTTCTCTAGGTCATGTATTTTTTTTTTTTTACACTTTTTTTTTAAAATAAAAGTGACTACAAATAAAATTGTACTTCAAGTTATGTAATATGCAAATACAGTACTTTAATAATATCAATATGCATGTCCTTATTATAATAAAAGCAGATTTCCCACCAAGTAAAAATGTTGCTGTTATAATAAAAGCAGATCTATAATATTAAAATACATGCAGATTACCTACCAAGTAAAAAGCTTTTTTTCCATATCAGCTACATACAGCTTTCACATGACTGAGCATACTCCAGTCTGCACGGACTTGCTGTTTCGATTTTTATCGTACCTGGAAGCAAAACAAAGAGGTTTCATTATCCATCAGTCTTACAGTGATAATGGAAAGCTGGAATATATAAAGTTAGAATATTAGGTAAATGTGTAATCTGATACTAACCCACTGAGGTTGTTGGGCTCGGAGTGATAAACATGTCTGCCCTGCTCGGCTATAGTGGGCGCATAGTGAGACCCATTCTGACTCTGACTGGTCTTCAGAGCCTGGTAGTGACTCTTCTGTTCACTAGGGTTCTTAGGAGGGGACATGTGTTTTGTGCCAGGTATGTTCCAATTGATCTCCACCTCTGTGGGGTCAAGCCTCTCTGGTTCCACGTGTTTGTGATTTTGGGCTCGGGGAGACTGGTTGATCACCTTGATGTGTGGAGTACTGGTTTGTCTTCTGATCAGCTCTGAGTGGGCTAGCTGCAGCTTCTTCATGTGGTTGATAGCAACAGCAGCGGTAATGACTTGCTGTGAATCACACACATAAACAACAGGTTGAAAAAGAAGCCATAGAGACTTACATCTTCACTAAAGTTTCATATCCATCATGATGTTTGGAAGCATTTTATAGTTCTGGCATTGACTCTATGATACTGCTCTTGAGCCTCTTGAATCATGATGAACATAATAGTACACTTTAGTTTCCGTGACAGTAAAAGCCCTACATCAGCCATCAGTGACCTTGATTACAGAACAATAACTCTTACACTGCCCTTAATCAGGATGTATTCAGGTTAGTAGTACAAACTGCAGGTTCTCAACATGTTGCAGCCAAGAAATCAAGAAGGACTGACCTTCCACTTGGACTTGGCAAAGTTCTTCTGGATCTGAACGCTGACAGAATAATAGATGTCCTGGCTCCGGGCCGTCTTTCCTATAATCCTAAAAGAAACAGAACATTTAATTTGATTTTGGGGTTAATCCTGAATCCATCAGTGTGAACTAGCATTGTGTAAATCCATTATTACCTCTTCCAAGAAGGTCATGTGATCACCGGTTAGTTTTTTTTTTTTTTTTTTNGTTTTTTTTTTTTTTTTTGTCTGATTGTTAGCAGGATATCTTGTAAAGTTATGAACAAATTTAGATAAAATTTTCAGGACAAATAGATAATGTTGGGAAGAAGAAGTGATTGAATTTTGAAGGTGATCCGAGTAATATTTTGGATCGAGGATCCAGGAAAAGTTTTTAGCTTATAAAATCCTTGGCAGAGGTATTGTATGCGCTCTCAGATTGCTTCCTTGTTTCTTCATGTAATTCGTAAATATTTCTTTTACAGACATCTGTACCATCGTTACACTATTCCAAGAATAAAAGTTCATGGGTAAAAGTGCAAAATTAAAGTGAAATGGCAGAGAGAAAGAACTGTTCGTTAGGATTACAGCTACATAATAAAAGTTAAATCTAATTTTCTATTTTGGGGGGGTTGGTATTGATTTGTGCTTTCTAGGCGTCAAAACAATCAAAATGTTAAACAGTCAATTATTGTATGTTAGTATAAATATATTTTTACTGTAAAATATAAATTAAGCATGTTCTGTGTCTATATAAGAACTAGAGAGGGAGAATACAAATGAGTTTTCAAATGAAATTTACACATATTATGATATGCTTTTTTTTTTAGCAAGAAGACAAGCATTTTAGCCCTGTAAAGCCCATGAAATAATTATCAGAAAATTCAATTTTGTTTTGCAATTTTACTTCTTTATTGAACCCTTTAACAAACTAAAAAAAAAAAAAAAAAAAAAAAANTTTTTTTTTTTTTTTTTTTTTTGGTATCACATTTGATATATCAGGAATTTATTTAACTCAACAGAATTTAAAATGGAACATTTTTTTAATTTTTTTTTTTTTAGATACGATATATTAGGCATTTTGGTCAATAACTGATCATGCTGATGATCTAGAGTCTCAGAAAATCATGTATGCTATGACACAAATGACGTTATAGAGTTAAAAAGTTTTAAAAGTTGAATTTAATGTATCAAACCAGATAATTTTATTGAAACTTTCTGATGATTCTGCATTTATTAATGGAGACTCACCAGGGATGTCTGAGTGCTTGCTCCATGGTGTAGCGCATGTCTGGATTCTTCTGCATCATGTTGCGTATGAAATCTTTAGCTGCACATGAAAACACGACACCGACATGAGGTTAGGAAAGTCCAGCGAGCGCTGCACATTATATCTCTGCAAATGCTCGATGTGCTCACCAGATTCAGATATGTCATCCCAGAAGGGGGAGTCAAACTCATACTGTGCTTTCATGATCTTGGAGAAGAGTCTTGACTCACTTTCTTCATAAAAAGGGGGGTATCCACACAGCCTGCAAGGAGAATGTCAACATTTAAGATTACAGTAAACAAGAAACACTGCAGACATATTTTACTTATCAGTGTATGTAGGCAGAATATAAGTGCATTGGGTGCTCACTAGGTGGTGTCATGACCACCACCCTAGTCACTGTGCCATTATGCATTGAATTACCAGTTTATTATGGATGACTATACAGTGTATTATAATCATATCCAGTAGTCCTGCAAAAATTCATATGTCATCAAGCTAATTTTGAAGCTGTAGTTTATAGTATGAATACCATCTATACCATTTATTGGAGTGAATTATACTGAAAGGTGTTTCTCATAGTCTGTGTTTCTAATATATTGATGCTGTGGGTCAAACAGGAGAAACATTTTTCAATATAGTGTAGTCATGATTTATTCCAGGACATATTGGTGACTGTGTCATGTTAAAAAGCAGCAGCTTATAATTTGAAAATTCTATCTCTCCATGAAGACCAAAGTAAAAATCTGGATTCCTCTTTCTTCTTTCTATCTACAGTACCACAGTGTGTGAATGTTGAATTTATACTCACAAAATGTAGGTGATAACTCCAATAGACCAGCAGTCCACTGCCTTGCTGTAAGGTTTCTGTGCCAAAACTTCAGGAGCTGAAAGTTATAAAATAATATTAAACATATGCAATGACGTTCCAAAGGAGTGGCCACCATGCTAAAATTACTGGCCATCCTGCTGGCACTGCTAAATAACTACTGTATATTGAACTATTGAAGGACTGGCCATGACATTAGAGGAACTTTTACAAGAGCACATGACTCCCTTCTTTTTCTTTTGGTCCATGTTTAAAGTGGGATAAAGCCTGTAGAAGGCACTGTTTAGTCATTTTCAACTTGACTCCTGCACAGAAAATTTATAAACTAAAGAGTAAGAAATGAAGGGAAAGAGAACAGGTGACTTTGCATTTTTGAATGAAATGTTCTTTAAAATATAAAATGTGTTAAAAGCTACCGATACACGTACCAATACAGTTCTGTTTCCAAAAGTACTCCCACTAAAAGTCTAAAAGTAAATTTCAATTTACCAGACTTTTTTGACCCCACCGTATGCATCCATACATCATTCACTCATTAGACAGAAATATTTTCTTACCCACGTATCCCGGAGTGCCACAGGCTGTTGACATGATGTCATTGTTGATCATCTTGGAGAGGCCAAAATCGCTGATCATGATCTTGGAGTTCTCATCCTGGCTGTAGTAGAGGATGTTCTCTGGCTGCACAGGAACACAAAGACACAATGAAAAACTTCTCAAAGTGTTACTTCACCTGTATGTATTAATAAAGTGATCAAAAAATAAATAAATAAATAAAACTTCTGTATAAAAATTTCAGCATAATAGCAAGTCATCTGGTGTGCCACCATTGGGCGCTTTGTACCACTGGTGGTACATGTACCACAGTTTGAGAACCACGGGGGGTCTGGCTCATACCTTGAGGTCACGATGCACAATGTTGTTTTGGTGCAGGTAGCTGACAGCCTGCAGCACTTGCTGGATCACCCTGCTAGCATCCTTCTCTGAGTAAACCCCCCGATCCAGTATATGATCAAAGAGCTCCCCGCCTGAAACTCTGGAAAGCAAAAGCCTCCCATCAGTACCTGAGCTCAGCATCCTCCTTTCAAGTAAAAAAAAATTACACAATCAAGTGAAAATAATATGAAAAGATGTCAAACTCACAGCTGCATAACGAGATAGTAATGGGTCCGACTTTCGTAAAAATCCTCCATTCCCACAACATTTTTGTGTTTGATCCTGAATCAGAAAAGAACAGGCTGCTTTCAGGCTGCATCACTATGACATCATATGCAGTAAATATGGAAGAAATTTATAAAGTAAAATGAAAGCTAAACTAAAGAAAAAGGAGAATTCAGCTGCTGATGTACTATCCAATATGCTGCACAATTAAATCTGTAATATTACCTCTGATATATATGTATAGTGTATGGATGAAATATCCCCCCTCCCCCTTTTTTTAATTTTTAATTTTTTAATTTTGAATTTATGTTATTGGTTGGTTTGATTATGTTATACATAAACACAAAATTTAATTAAAAAATTGATCACAAAAAAAGAAAAAGAAAAAGGAGAATTCAGATCAATGAGACTCATTCTGGGCCTGATCTTACAGCGAGTACAGAGAGATGATTAAATTAAAGCAAATAAATAAATAAATAAATCAAATGACCTCCTCAACACAGCAATCTCATTCTCCAGACTGAGGTCCCGGTTCTGTTTTTTCTTCACACACTTCATGGCAAACATCTTTCCTGTCTTCCTCTCCTTCACCATGTAAACCTCGGAGAACGCCCCCCTGTTAATTAACACACAGGCACATTGAAAATGGGTTATTGATGGTGCAGTGTATGATTGCTTAGAAGCAGCACAGGAAGAGATAACAAGTCTCCCACTTAGAGGAAATTAGCTTCCACTCTTATTAGATCAGAGACGTTGAGTGCTGGCCTCTTGGTGCTTCATTAATCCACTTCCTGTTACACTGAGCCAATCAGGACTGGTCACATATTACTCATTATACAAGCCATTGTTTTGTTTCTAAGTCAACTTTGACAGTGTTCTCAATTATTAGAAGTAAAAGAAATAATTAATTGTCTTATTTACAACTTATTTTCTATTTGGTAATGTGCAATTCTTATTGAGATCCTTTTTGGGCCCATGGATGTGCCTAAATCTTATTATATATGCTGAAATGTTAAAAACAAACAAACAAACATATATTTATTTTGTGTATTTTTTGACTGTACTGAATTTTAAGATTTTATCATGTTATTTCCAGTGGTGGAAGAAACAAATTGTTTATTGAAGCAAAAGTACTTACACCACAATAAAAAAAAAAAAAAAAAAAAAAAAAACAACTTCAAAGTTAAAGTCCTGAAATGAAAATTCTATTTAAGTAAATGAGGTACAATGCAATAAATTAAAAAAATAAATAAATTAAAAATTTAAAAAAAAAAAAAAATTTTTTTTTTGATCCTCTAGTTTTCATGCGTTTTCATGCTTTTGGGTCAGTTGAAGGATTACATGCTACATTACATTACATTACATTACATTACATTACATGTGTTAAACTCTGCCTCAAGACACCACAGCCTGATTAGCTACAGTACAATTGCAAAGGAGCAACTTGAATGTTGTTTGTGTTTGATGAGGCCCTGTGGGAAAGGCTCTACTTGGAGTCATACGCAATTTCCAGTCTCGGATGGATTGTTGTGATGGAAAATAGGAAGATTCCAGGAAAAAAAAAAAAAAAANGGAAAAAAAAAAAAAAAAGCTAAACTGTACACCTGAGAATGGGTAACAGCTTGATGGGTTTAATTTGTTCATAGCCTTCTTCTGAAACTAAAGCACTCTTGCCAAATTGTTCAGTGAAATAATCCATCAATAAACCATTATATGTCTTTTTTTATGTTTAGCACCATTAGCATCATTTTGTTTTGCCACTGATTACTGGGGGGGGAAAAAAAGATTACTGATGAGTTATATCTCAGCTTTCCATGAAACATCTCATATTATTTTCTAAAGTGTTTTGGGAAATAACTACAATTTCCACGGACTTTATTAGATTGCATATTAGATCATGCTTCATTTTCATGATGCAGGCCTTGCCTATTGCACAGTCCAATCATGATGGAGCAGCCAAAACCAGCCTCTTCAGCCCTCAGCACAGATCGCATGTGATTTCCCTCAGCACGCTGACTTCAATTTGCTCGCACCTTTATCACCTCCACCAAGGAGGTTTTGTATTCACCTGCATCTGTGTGTTTGTTTTTAAACAGGATTAGTCAAAAAGCTCTGAACCAATTCTGATGAAACTTAGTGAAAGGATGGTGCATGCCCCAGGGGAGAATCCATTAAATTTGGTGCAGATCTAGATCAGGGGTGGAATAATTTGAGTCATTTCTTAACATTACATGATAGAATGTTTTGCAATATTATTATCAATTTCTTCAAAAGTAATCAATCTCCGCAAAAAAAAAAAAAAAAAAAAAAAAAAGGTCATATTTATCCCATTAAGGATTATTAATGTGTGCAATTTGGTCCAGCAGCTGATGAATTTTTAAAACTTTCTTATGTCAAATAAAGTATCTTATAGGCATTTCTTTCTCTTTGGGCCAGTTTATTATGAGACACATTTTGTCAGGGCCTGTTCAGCCTTGGTGGAGGTATGTGCTCTAATTATTACCCTTCTGCTCTATTATTAACTCTGATCAGCAGTTCTCCAGCTACTTATTATTGCTTTGAGAGGCTGGAGTGTTTGAACGTCTGCTGATTACTTATATCACTACATACTAATATGACCTCACAGTGCATGTGCAGTATAATGTGCTGCAAAATATATATTTTTCTTCAAATGAATTTGCTGAACTTTTATATCAAATTTTATACACCTGAATTTTGAGATCAGATTTTTAAAAAATGTGCTAAAATTAATGAAAACCAACATTTCTGCTTTCCTAAACTGATATTTAATACACTTAGTTAAAGGTTTTTTTTGTGAATGAACCACTGACTCTACAGGCAGGTGTCATTAGGAAAGTAAAAACCCTCCAGCAGCCAAAGTGTTGTGTGTCTACAAGATGAGTAAAGTAGGTCTCATTAAATCAATCCCATCAAACCACTAATCTGTCCAATTCAGCTAGCATCCTGAGGGCCAACATTCACACCATGTCCACTTGCAAAATACTCCCAAATACTCTGTGAAATACAGATGGAAATTCCTACGTAGTGCACAAAAACTGGAAGAAAATTATTTGTGATATAAATGGAAGTTACAGTTGTCTCATGTGGAGCTGAATATACTTACGATCCCAACTCCTCCATGAAGTCAAACATTTCCTGGATGTTTTCTGTGTTCTTCTTCCAAACGCAGTCGGACTCTTGACGACCCATGTCTGCAGGAGCTTCAAAACAGATTTCTGTAAGAGATAAAAAAGGAAGAGATGAGAGTTCCGTTTCTTGGCCTCCTGAAGTTGCCTCGCAGGAAGTGTGATCTGCCATGCAACTAAACAAAAGCAGCAATAATCCTGTCTTAATATCCAGGCTCTCTCATCACAATGAGTAACATCAAATCCTTTTGGATTAATGGAGCTATCAAAGTCACACCTGACCAGACATGAAGATTGTTCTGTCTGCAGCTCTGCTCAGACTGTCTGCTGGCCAGAGCAGCACATGTGACAGGCGTGAGTCTTTGTCTGGCAGACACTAATCCTCAATGTGACCAGCACAGAGAAAAGTACAGCAGTGTCAGAACAAATGATCTGCTACTGCTGAGTATGAATAATGTCTGGCAAATTTGACCAAAATTGTCACATTACTCAAAGAATATGCATGTGAAAATGAATGGCTCATCAAAACTAGTGTCAAAATGTGCAGTTTGGATTGATCGGAACAGCTCGATCCAACAGCTACGGAAGGCTATCTATAAAGAAACTAACATGTATGATTTCTCTAATGAAACTGAGTAAGCAGGGTTAGAGGTGCACTTTAAACCAGCAGGTCTCCTGACTGCTTTTCTCTTATATAAAGGATTAGCAACTGTTGACCTGTTGGAATCCTGACCTGACCTTGGACACTTGCTGTAAGTGCAGACATAGGAGATGATAATAAATTTAAACTAACTTTTGTATCACCAGAAAAAAAGGGGAAAAAAGTATTGAGCATCTACTTCTACTACTACTACTCTAATCACTCTTTGACAGGGATATATGAACAACAGGTGAGTGAACCTTTGCTAGTAGTCCATATGAAGCCTGCGTAGATCCACACTAAGCTGCAGGAAAGGAAATGTAGGTTGTAGCACATTAAGATATAGAAAATAATAACACCGTGATTATTTTCAAAGCAGCCTTGTCTGACTGATGAGCTCTGATGTCTCCCTTTCTGTCCTCTTTTTCTCTCTGACTGCAGTGATATTTTTCTCCCGCTGTGTTTGTTGGAACTGCAGCATCACAACATCAACATGCGACTCAGCAGAGGATCACTGAGCACAACAACACAGAGAGACGCAGCTACGTTCAAATGCATACAGATGTGCCAACTGATTTGCACAAGCAAAATCTGCAGCAGAGGCTGAATTCACGACCCAGTTTCTTCCACAGAGACATTTTTTTTTAACACCAGTGTAAGACAACACTGTTGAACAGCAAAGTGACGCGCTGATCTGCTGCCTGCGTCCTGCTGCCTCTTTTCTTCTTTCACGCAAACAGCAGGAGCAAGTTTGCTGCAGAATCCCAACAACTCTGCGGCAAAACTGCGAACAATAATCAAAGATGCGGCATCGTGAAGCTGCTGATGTGTCAAACAGGAACAGTAAAGACTGGGCTGCGATTTAGACAATGACTCCTAATGGTGAACATCCACAAAACACATTACGCGCAGAATACAAATGCGGCAACACTGGCATCCCATAATTCTTGGCTTAAACATCACCAAACTGCGGCTCTACGAGTTTCACACTCATTCACTTCATAGGCGTAATGTGTTGTGCGTCAGACTTACCTGGATCCTGAGCGCTGTCAGATCTCTGCTCGCTGATCACCTGCTGAGACTTGACTGTCAGATCTGAGATTACATCCATGGAGAAAGCAGATGGGAGGGGCTCATTCAGCTCCACACTGCTGCTGCTGCGTCATTCATCTTTCCTCAGAGATCCGCGTGGATGTTTTGACAGAACCACGCTCTCCGTCCACAGCAACGTATTCCGCGCGTAACTGCGGTAAAGTTAAGGCGCACAGTCAGATTCCGTTTTGTCCAAGCAGCGCTCGTATAAGCGCATCTGTGCGTCAGTGGATGTGATTTTGAGGCTTTTTTTTTTTTTTTTTTTTTTTTTTGGATAAGGTCAGAAATGTTTAAACTCAGATCACTGGAGTTGGAGTCACATATTTCCACCTTTGTGAAACCATTTGTATGGAAAAAATGATCAGGAAAAGCATTTTTTTTTTTTTTTACATTAATGAAGGCTGTGTTCCACTTTGATGTTCCCAATCAGCCATCATCAGTGAGCCAGATGCACAATAAGCTCTGTCACAAACACACTTAATGGAACGCAGCTAAGGTTGGGAGCTTGAATCCAGCTGTGTAGTGTGGAGTTTGCATGTTCTCCCTGTGTTGGCGTGGATTCCTCCCACACGGCAGAGATTTTCTCTCTGTCTCTCTCTCTAAATTGTGAAAGAACAAATCACGCTGGTTACATTCTGTGTCTCTCTGCATGCAATCTCCTATAGAGAAATGGGACAACAGCGGAGACATAACTATCAAATGTTTGTTTTTAAAAGTTGGTCTAGATAATTCAGCAACAATAATATGTGCATGTTAAAAAATTGTGCTTTTATAGTTTGATCAAGGATAAGAGGGTTTGATGGGTTGAACTGCAGCAAACTTGAATTAGAATTTGGAGAGAAATAACATCAATGGCTGGCTCATCATGTTGTCATGGATACTGGTTCAAGAGGCTGTCATGGTCATTTCAGACTATTTTTGCAAAGCAAAGACAGTTTCCAGTCAAGGAAGAATTCATCAGGCTCAATGGAAACAGCATAGTGAACATGATCAATGTGCAAATATAAAATACAAACAGACTTAGTGGCATAATGTACATGATTCAGCTTGGTTTTACCATTGTATTCAATAGGATTACGTGTAATCCTATTGAATACAATCAATTCAAAATGCTCCAGAATCTCAAAACCAATTGTGACCAAATCAGTGGTCAGAGATTATCCTAATGGGATGAGGGAAATCTTCAGTGCCTTATGCAACCTGATTGGATCCTTAAGTGTTCAGAACAAAATGTGAAGCAGCCACAGGTCTTGGACAACAAAAACTATTCAGTGACTGGGATTTAAATCCTCAAAATAAATAAACATAAATGGGTGGTTTTGGTGAAAAAAAATATTCATTGTTCAAATAACTTTGGGTCAAATTTAGCTTAAGATATGTGTTCTTTTCATTGTAAAAAACAGTATGAAGGAATATTATACAATGAATGTAGTCATCAGCATGTGGGCAGGCTGGCTGTAATCACGATTACTTCATTTGTGAATAAACCAGAAATAGTTTTTGTCCTCCACAAGCTTCCCCCACATGATTAAAAGGTCTGATAAATATTATGTTAGTCACAGGGCATGCATTTGCAAAATGAGGCCATTTGTGGCTGCTTGATGGGACCTTGATTTGCATTTGAAGGGTTATTTTTGCACATTTTGAGGAAACAGCAGTGCACAAGGGTCAAACCAAATTCTCCCACGTCATCTATTGCACACCATTTCTTATTTGTATTTTTTCTGTGACTCATTATTGTACGTCATTTATCCAGCTGAGATGGACATGGTGGCTGCAGATGCAGAAGATTGGTCATCTTGTAATTTGCTGTTTGAGCTGAGTATAGGATGAAGAGAAATCTGGGCTTGACCTGGCATCCATGACATCAAAATCACTTCATTTAGCAGGAATACACTGGGAATGGTAAGTTTTGAATTTCTTTTACATCATTTCATCATTAATTCATACATAAAGACCATTACACTCATCCTGTATTGAAACCAAGGAAAACAACACTCAATGAAGTTTTCCATGACATGTCTGCAGCAGGGAAAGTCTGCAACCTAGTGTTAAGAGTTTAGAATAGCAATGGAAATCCTGGCATGACAATTGAAGCCACATCAGTGGCAGCTGCTGTGAAATACAAAAACAGGTCTACGGTGCTGTACATCGATGTATTATCAAAAATATAAATAAAACATCAAAGTGCATGATCTTTATTTGATATATATGAAGTGCAGTCCAAGTAGGACAAAATGGCAACTGGACAATTAATATATAAGATTTGGTGTCACCTTAAATATGGCTACTGTGCTAAAACATGGAAAGGAACATCTGCAAATGAAATGTAATCTATAAATATATTAGCCAGTTCCCTTTACTTTTGTTTCTCACTCACCCCAGAATTCCTCATGTTCATCGTATTCATACATCACCCACCCATACAGCAGCCATCAGTGAAAAACCAAACACTGATCCTGGACGACTGAACTGTGAACCCTGAGATACATGTAACTATCAAACATGCTGTCAAAAACAATATGGCGAAAAGCAGGACGTGCTACAAAAGTAGAACTAAAATCAAAACTGGATAGTTTAAAATTAACTATGAATACTTTAAAACATTTAATTAACCATATTATTTTAATTATATCTTAGTTAAAAAAAAAAACAAAACACATCTCATATTTTGAACTTATTCAGTATACGAACACCAAACACAGAACTGCGATAGTTATGTTTTCATGTACCACAGCACTTATTCATGATGACACAAGAAAAATCAACATGAAACTGTTTTCACCATCCATTCTGTGTTTGTTACCGAGAACTCTGAGGCTCCGAAGCCAGCTTCTGCAGGTTTCTTCACCACCTCAGTTTTGTGCATTAATGCATTGACTTTGCACTTGAGTTACTGGGACCAAACCAGTCCAAGTCTCTGGCTGTGTGGTGACTCGCTATTCAATAGCGCAGCAGACACCAGGGGTCCTTTACCATAAGTGGGTTGTTATTGGACCTCTGCTAACGTGGCAGGCAGAGCTTAGCTGAACCATTCTGGGATGCATCAACTTCAAAGCCTCAGATTTACGGGCTTATGTCTCCCTCTAGGGGGAGGATTGTACCAGATTTCTATTCAGGCTCTTGAGTCTGAGGCATCTATTCCTCCACTCATGGTGGGGAAACATTCCACTGTGTTATCTGAATTATCTTTGGCTTTGCAAAAGTTTAGGTACAAAGTCTGAAAGAAGCAAATCTCGCATACAGTGAGCATATCTACATCCAGGTTTATGCTCAAATTGTATGTGAAAGCCTTATTTATCCCCAGTGAACCTGAGCTCCTGCCTTTGAGTGACGTTTAGCCTCCAAGATGGAGAAAACTTCTTGCTCTTCACTGATCTCCTTCAGCCTCTTCTGTTCCAGAAATGCTACCAGAGAATCCCTCATGTCCACCACCTCGATCATCTCTTGAAGGACCCTCTCTTCCTCTGCTTGCTGGTCTGTGCTCTTCTCCGAGTCTGTGAGACAAGCACATTTCATATCAAAAAGCCAACACAGATGTACCTCAAACACAGACATGTGTAGGCGATACAAAGTCTATCCTGCCAAATTTATCCTACCATTCAGTCCCATGTATTTCCTGAGCTCCAACTCAAGTGCACTCTGCTTGTCTTCAAGTTCCAGCTGTCGAGAACTGAAAGGTGTCAGAAAAACAAACAGCAGCTGAGTCATGCTAGCATTAACCAACTTCCTGTAAAGTCTCCTGTTTTAGTCTTCTCAAACACCACACTGATATATCACTTTAGACCAACAAAATAACACACTGTGTTATAGCTGTGTTAGTGTTATGGCTGCAAGCACCGTAATAAATGTAAGACTATGAAGTGAGGATTTGTTGCTACCATGGTGAGAGAAAACAGTAACCACAGTGTTTTGAGTGGGAAGTTTGCTGTTGTGGCCCATCTAGCTTATGTCATTTTCGCCCTGCACAGAAACTATGTTGTATTCACAGTGTGACTACACAGACGTGCACTGTGTATGTAAGTTTGTGTGAGGTGAGCCTGTACTTACGCCACCATGAGGTCAGACTCCTCAGAAACCAAAGCGTTCTTCTGGTGGACCAACTGGATCCACTGCTCGATCATGTCAGGCGAGCCACCGTTGCCTGAAAGGGGACAAATACAATGTTTGTGGACTGTCTACATGTAGTGGTAATTTTATGTGTTTATTTGGAAGATTAAAAATGAGTGAAAATTGGATTAAAAAAAGAAAATCTGTGTGGAAATTGGATTACAAACATTTTTACTTTGAGGAACTAATGTGCAGAAATAGCAACTGGTTTGCAGTTTTTCCTCAATTTTTCTCTTCATTTCTATTACTAGAAGAATATTCTATACTGTATTTGGCACTAGATGACCTCATCTACAGTAATGTAAACTCCACTGAGGTGCACAGTGCCCGCTTGCAGCAGGAAATAACAAGCTTTGGATTTGTGGAGGTGTGAATGAATCCAAGTACAAAAAAAGAACAGTTCAAATTGATCTGCTAAAAAATAAAAAAAAAGAAAAAAAAATCAGCAAAAATCGGGTATAGAAAATGGATAGATGGATGTTAAAAACCAAAAACTTACAAAAGAGAAACTGGTTGCCCTCAAAGATTCAATCTAAAGTTTTAATGCTGGAAAAATATATATATATATTTTTTAGTTTTCCCAGTCATAAAACTGATGAAACTGCTTATTTAGAAATTAATTTCAAATATGAAGTACTCCTGCTGTGGGCTTCTTACCAGCCTCCCCTCGGAGAGTTTGCTCCAGTGTTACACCTTTATCCTCCAGCTCCTTGAAGGTCACCTCGATCTCCTCCAGTCTCCTCTGGATGGACTGTGAACCACAAAAACATGCAAGGCTATAAAGCAATTGGCTTGAGAAACATAAGACAAATTAAAAGTTCATGATCAACGTGGGTGAAATGAGTAAATATCCTCAGCCCTGCAGCACATGTATTCAGAGTGAACTCAGGCTGAAGTTGAAGAAGCTTATAAGCTGGACATGTTACGAGCTTTGTAGCACTGCAAAAGAAACACACTTACCTGAGCTTTCCGTAAGCGCTGTAATTCGCTCATCTTGGCTCGCCTCTCCAGCGTCCTCATCTTCATCAGCTCCAACTTCTCAGCCCCAACGGGGTCAGAAGGCATCGTCTGAAACTAGTGGCAAAGCATCTTTATCATTAGTGCGCTGATGATAAAAACATGGCAGCCCGATATACTACATGAAAGCGTCAGCTCCGCTGCTCTCCTTACTTTCTCATCAAATAAATCGATGTCATCTCGTCCAAGCATCTCATCATCGTCATCGTCATCATCATCATCTCCATCCACACCTGCTTCGTGGATGTGTCTGAATGTTGTTTCTGTCATGAACGTGCAAGCCAAGATGTTAACGAGTGTAACAATATGCAAGCTGACAAAGAATTCAAAACATCTCTGCAAATGTTGTGAAAGGGGTCACAGGTCAACTCACCCACTCTCCCTGGGTGATGATTGAGGACACTGAGTCGGTGGTCTCTGCTGATCCTTGGAGAAGAGAGATTCCAGGGAGAAAATTTGGATCGGACCTTGGTCTGCCCGCCTGGCACCTCTTTTTTCCTGAAGCAGCGTCGGTTCTTCTTCTCTTGGATGTGACCAGCACCTGTGCTCCCACTCCAGTAACCCTCCTCTTCCTGCCCATCCTGGCCGTCTGGTTTTGGAGGGCTTGGACCTCCTGCTGTTGCTGATGAAGAGGAGCAGGAGGAGGATCCCCCAGGGGTTTCTGAGTCAGAGTCTATGCTGAAGCTCTGAAGGTTGCCCAGCTGGCTTTTCTCCTGTTCGGTTAGCTGAAGCTTCCGCAGGGATTGTTTAGAATGGGAGTCAGGTGCTGCCCTGCGGATTTCACTCTCCTGAGATGAATGCTTTTCTGGTGGCGAGGGGTTTATAAGGTGGACTGTGCGAGGTTTAGCTATTGGAGGAGAGGGCTGAGGGCTGGGCATGGCCTGCCGGGAGAAGCGAGGTTTTGGAACAGGGTGGGGTTTTGAGGGAGGAAGTTCTTCTGTCTCTTCTTCTCTGGGGGCTGATACCTCAGTTTTAGATGCAGGGTCTGTGAGGGTTTTTGCTGTATTTGGTTCTTGGGACTCTTCTTTGGATTCAGGCCTGTGATGTTCTTTCTCAGGATGATGTGACTGTGTGTATGTAGAGGGACCACAGTTCAGAGTGTGCTCGTATTCCTCATCCGATGGAGACAGTGTATAATCATCACTGGAAAGTTCATTCTCTCCATTTGTTGCTTTGTGACTTCTTTCACCATCCTGAAAACAAAAATGGCATGAAAAAAAAAATCTTTTTAGCGACTATCATTTAACAGTCTCAGTCATGTTTAATTACTTAAATGCAACAGAAGACTGTGTAACACAGGCCTTATGAACATAAGAATTCAACTGTCATGGAGTGTAAACTCATCAGTAGCATGCAGCAGAATGCTTTACATCTGTCCAGTGACCCACCTTACAAGAAGGTGTTTCAATCCCGCTTCCAAGCTCCAGATGTTCAGAATGCAGCTCGCAGTAGAATCTCCCTGAGGAAACATCCCAGATACAAACAATAAAGGAGCTGGAAGATTGAGTCAAGCACATGTTGACGTGCTATGTCATATTCATTGAAAAGCTGTCATATCATTAAATGATTAATCATTTTT
This sequence comes from Lucifuga dentata, assembly GCA_014773175.1. Classification (NCBI taxonomy): domain Eukaryota; kingdom Metazoa; phylum Chordata; class Actinopteri; order Ophidiiformes; family Bythitidae; genus Lucifuga; species Lucifuga dentata. The sequence goes on along the minus strand of VXCM01000080.1, from coordinate 449,190 downwards.
GGTCTAAATAGGACACCTTTTAAAGGGTGTTAGTGCAGATTATTAATTATACTTCTCAATAAATGAAGAGATGCTTCATTTATCCCAGCAAAACACTTTCATGGATTTCAGAGATTATTTGAGGTGCAACAATTGCTGAAGACAGAAACATAAACGAAGAGCTTAAAGGAGTTTGGGCCCAATGACTGATATATGAAAGTAGTGATAATATTAGTGTCTCTCGTCTGACCCAAGAAGGGCACAGGAATACATACCTGTAGTCTGATCAAAGGTGTATCCTCCCAGTCTGAGCGTGATGCCACACTGATGGCAGGTGAAGCAGCTCCGATGGAAGAACTTGCCCTCAGCACTGATTCGCTCCAGCACATAGACCCTCTGGCCACAGAAGTAACACTCCTCACTCTTTGTCATCGATGTGCCAATGCCAGGGTCAGGCTTGGGTTTAAGAGCAGGCTTAGGCTTCAGCTCGGGGGATACATGAGGTGCTGCTGTCTGAGAGAAAAGCAGAGAGGGCAAGTTCAGAAGAGATTTGTTTGAAATTTAGCAGTCATTTTTACTAATTCTTTATTAGTCTAAACCATTTAGACACCATGTAGTATCTGGACATGACTTGATGTTAGCATCCAATGTAAAAAAATAAAGTTATTAGAATTAGCTAAATACAACTTACCCTGTTCTCATCTCCCATCCTCGTCTGTCTTTCTTTTGACTGTTTCTCGGCTGCAAGCTTTTCCTATAATAATCATAATATAAAGTATCATATGAATGACTTGGTTCAATCATATAAAAACAAACATATGATTAGGCTATTTTAATGAGTAACTAGAAACCACTAAGGTTTGCAATAATATCTGCTATTTAGATGCTGAAGAAGAATGAATTCGAATTGAAGTCGAGACATGAACTTGGAGGAAAAGTCTCATCTCAACTCGGGCCAACAAGCCAGTGTGCTGAAAATCTTTATCAGGCATTTTTCTGTGCTGTGTAAACAGTGAACTTAGTCACAGTAACATACCTTCCGTCTCTGCAGAGAGTTGTGCTTAAGCTTGCTCAGGAAAAACACAGCTGACTGTGTCCGAGAAAGAGACAGAGGCTTAGATAAAGGCAGGAGGCCTGCAGGTTCTGTAGGAAACAAAAAAAAAATCACAAAATGTCAGAGGCACACATCACATTTAGTTTATTTCACTTTCCGGCTAACATAATGACACCTGAGACGTCATTATTCGTCTACTTGCAGCTTTACTTATACAACAACTGGTGGGCTAAGTGGTAAATATTCTGATGTTGCACCCTGTTTTGTTAAATCCTAAAAGTCAATCATTTTTGTTTGGGGACTCTGCTGACAGTAGCATTCACCAGTCCTTCTTGCTTCATACTTGCTGCAGCTGAATTTTACCAGTCAATCCGTGTGAAACTGTTCAGCTGCATCTCTTACTCGCACTCTCACTCTTTCCATTCAGATAAGATTACAGGAGAATGTCAGCTCCTTCCTGCCTGCACATCATTCAGCAGATCGCAGGCAGAGCAGCACAGCATCACACACGGACGGCGTCTGTCACACCCACTTCAGATTATTAGTACCTAAAAATGCTTGGGCTCACATTTAAGCTGCACACACACCTCGTGCCACAAAGACCCACACAACGTAGAAATACCTCTGGTGCTAAATCCTCTTTCAGAGCAGGAATAGCAGATCCTCATCAGACGCTAAAGTCCCGTCAGATCCTGCTAAGCCAGGTCCTCACCGTGACTGTTTGCTCTGTCTGCTGCTCGGCTTAGTGCAGCACAGCAGCACGGCCAGTAGAGGCTGGATTCTGAGCGCAGCACTAGCCACTCTAGCCCAGGGAATTCTGGGTAACATGCTCTTAAAGAGACAGCACCAGTGTGGTCCCTTATCAACACTGAACACATTTTGGCAGGGGGGNGGGGGGGGGGGGGGGAGCACAAACGCATCTGACCTGTTTAGAAATAGGCGATGCTAATGCTGTGCAGTGTCTAAGCAACTGAGTTATGTAAGATTATATTGCTCTCTATAATGCCATCTTTATAAATACATTATACATCATTAAAATGATGTCACTTCCGAAATGAAAGCAATAACTGCGATCTATCAACATTAGTGGAGCCATTAGGCATTGAATTTCAGCTTAAGTGACAATTTTATTTTCCATGCGAAAGGTCACCTGAGTATATGCTGTCACAATATGTCACAAGAAACAAAATGATACATTACTCATAACTTCACCTTTGGCTGGCACACTGAAGGCATTTTGGACCTGGCTGAGGTAGAGGACCATGGACAACTTGTCTATCTGTCCACTATTGGCCAAGTCAGTGGCAGACATGACAGGTGAGATGCCAAACTCTCTCTGCAGGATGCCGAAGGCCATTTGGATGTTGTGAGCAGGACTGGACTCGTCCATGGAAGACATGTCGCTGGGATGGAATTAGAAGCACACATCCTTATAAAGTATGAAAGGATTTTTTTTTTTTTTTTTTTTTTTTTTTTTTTACAGCAAATATTATCAGTTACACTGTTTGTGGTACATTACAGGCCAGAAGTTTGAGGCCACCCCCAGATTTAGCATGACCAGACTGTGTAGCAAGTTAATCCCGAAATGATGTGGGAGAAGGCAGACAGTAGCTACTGAATAGAATGTTTAAACACATCAGCAAGAGAGTTTGAGCAAGGGAGTTGGAACAACTGGAATGCCAGTGCACTAATACAGACTGGGCATGCCATGTCATTAAAATCATTTTTTAAGCCATATTGGCTACATAATGTGCTCTTGACAAATTCTTCTTGAAAACTAATTAGTTACATTTATTTTATATATTTTTGTCATTTTCTGTGCAATAAANTATTTTTTTTTTTTTTAATCTGGGGTGGCCTCAAACTTCTGGCCTGTAGTGTCCAATGAAGTGGTATAGAGAAATACAGCAGCTTTTAGTAACTCTCTCTTCAGTTGCAGATATTGCTGGACATAAAAAAAAAGTCATATACTTTTCTATGTATGACTTACAGTAATTGTTCAAAACACACAAAGACAAGCAAAGAAAATCTGTCATTTAGAAGCACCTTCTAAGCTTTCAAATCAATACATCAGCTGTGGACCAAGTACAAGTGGATCTATAATCTCAGAATACACTTTCAACTGATTCCGTTTGGATTTGGGTTGAGTTTTTACAGTGAAAAAAATATAATATGTGAAGGGTAAAGAAAGAAAAAAAAAACCCTGAATATCCAAAGGGTTGTGTGTTTTTGAAGTTCATGAAGTAAAATGCAAAATCTAATGCAAATTGCTTTCAAAGAACTGGGCCAAAAGAACACAATTAAACCTGTCTTTGCTACCTCATCATGCAGCAGCCTACAGTCATTAGTGATGTTGTTTACAGCTGATGAAAATCAAGCTAAGATCAAGGGACCAACTCACATGAGATGAGGTTGGAAGTGGTGGATTAGAGCACACAGAGCCAGCCCAGACCTCCAGGACTGGGTCAAGTCTTTCACATCCACATTTTTATAACCTGCTGTGTGTTTCTGGCACCACTTCAACAATTCATCAAAACCACCAACTGAATCTGTGTGAGAAAACACTGACAATTAGACGATGCCCTGCGACCTTCCTTCTGTTTCGTGTAAATGTGGTGTAAGAAAATTCTGTGCATGATGTGTTACTGTTGGCTGCAAAAATGCTGTTAGACATCTCTGTGCTCGACACAGCTGAATATTTAGTAAGAAAATTTAAAAAATTGCACAGGAATAATTGCTTGATGAAGATGAAGACAAACTGACCTTGACGCATGTATGACAACCTGTTCTTCTGTTTCTTGCTCTGAGGATTAGACTTATCAACATCATATAGCTGCTGCACCTGGATGAGAACATGAGTCAATAAATCAATAGCCAGAGACTGCAGGCACAAGTTAGTTCTCAACCTGTTACTCAGGCTTTCTCAGTCAAATAAAGGTAATGCTACCAACACAGTTTCCTCATTGGTGAAACCCATCCATGGCCAAATATGTTAGAGTGAAACCAGAGCTAATATTAGCAGTCAAATGGCAAAAAATACACCACACTAATGTTAAAGGAAACAGCTATTGAGCAACAATGAAACTGGGTGATAGAGCAATGTTTATTTCCTTAGTTGTTACAACAGAATGCAATGTTGTTTTGCTAATGTTGCTTCAGTTTTGTGAGGCTGACGACTCTAATCTGCATCTTTTAATAACATTTATGTTGATTAAAGTTGCTCTGAATCAAATATCTTCGGAGTATATAAACAGTGCTGACCTGGCTGTCTTTGATGGAGGAGAGGTTAACCCTCTGGTATCGTGTTGAAGGGTCAATGCTGTAACCTGCGTAGTTTTTGCTCGTGTTTTCTGGGGTTGTCTGGGACAAGAGCTGGTAGATACTTTCTCTGTATGTGCATTCAGAAAGGGAGACGTTTTATACAGGTGGAAATTGAATTCAGTTGTTAAGGTCATGGGTCAGTACAACCGTAAAATGTATTTATGTCTGTTTCTTAAGATCTGTGTCATGATTATGCGAACATCAGATATTTGCTTTTGATCTTTGCATCCACATATTCATGAGAGGCTATCACAGAGGCAAATTAATTAAAACAGAAATGCAGTGAAATGCAAAACAGCTTGTAAAGGAAAATGACACTAATTCAGAAAGGCTGTAATGATGTTTGATGTCACCGCACCTTACAATCTTTGACTTCAAGCTATATGGCCAACAACACAGAATACATGTAAAATTATCTTTGTATCTTGTGAAAAAGAACAATCGTTTAACTATTTGTAATTGAAAATAACCTAAAAGAGGCTGACAGTGCTTTCCTTTTTGTTTTCAAGGCTTCAAACTGCAAATAAAAAATTCTAATATAATTCCAGTAGTTTAGTTTTTGTTTTGTTTTTTTTTACAAAGATCTCGTTTGGTAAGTTCCAAAAACTCAGAATTGGCAAGTTTTTAATGGGTAAAAATTTGAAATTTGTCAAGCTTGAGCATCAGAACCACTGTTTTTAAACTGCTGCTATATTGAGACATCTATCCATCAAGCTAATTTCCTCAGGATGTGTAATTATTAAAATGAGAAATATTTTTTATGTTTTAAAGGGCCATACCACCCATTTTGCATGTTTGAGCCTAGTATATTCAATTTTCATAAATGTAATGTTACTGACAATCATTTTCCAAAGCATACTACTGGAACAGTGAGTTAAAATTTTTTTTTCCTACCTTCCAGACCGCCATTGGTTTCATTTCATTCTGGTACGCTATTAAAATCAACTTGTTGATACTTGAAATGTTCTTGGGATAGGTAATCCATCATTGTGAACAACACATTATGTTCAGCCTCAGGTTTTTTCAAAGTTGTGTAATTTTAGCGTTTAACTGCAATAAAAAGTGCGGAGTGAATGTATGTCTCCACAGGGGAATATAGTCACAAAAGAAGACCTGTGCGAAAAATTTAAACTACCATGACTTCATAAGGCTGCATAACTATTAGCAGGCGAAACATGGATTTTTAAGGTGGGTGTATCACTTGAATATTTGATTTTGAAAGATTAAGAGACTTTGCAAAATATCAGGAAAGCTGAAATACGGTTTTATCCTTTGGGAAACGATTGTCAGTAGCTTTACGTATATAAAAATTGAATATATTAGGCTCCAACATGCAAAATGGGTGACATGGTGCTTTAAATTTGAGTCAAGTGTTGCTGTCTAGACACCCATTACACTCAGTATGTGTTTGGTAACTGCAGGTGTGGAAACTGTTTTTCTGGAAAGCGCACTGCTTCTTTGAATTAGCTGGAGCTGAGGAATATGGCAGGTAGTGAAGAAACATGAAGCTGCTGTGCCACCAACTCTAATGTGTTTTCCCATAATAATGCTCATAATAAAAAGATGCAACTGTCTGCACTGTAGTGCTTAGTGTGTATTTATAGTTCTGTGTATATGACTCACCGCTCTGCCAGGACCCTGAGATGTGGGACCCCCATGCCCCAGCTTCTCACCATCCACGCTGTGTCAAACGCAGCTAGGAAGCCACGGGCTATACCTGTCCCCAGAGGCCAGAAAGGCTGCAGACAGGATGGCATGAGAACTCAAATAGAAGCACAGTGCAGAGATCGTATTTCATGCAGCTACTGGTTACCACCCTAATAAGTATTTCACTGATTAAAACTTTGTGAAGTGGAAAGTTTGCCGACATTTCTTTCAAAATACACGCAAGAGCTTAACAAATTTCCATTACCTCCACCAGGCAATCTCCAACAAGACCCATCAACAATTTCTTCCCCCTCCTCTCCTTCACCAGTGAGGCGTTTTCAGCACGATACATGCAGGTGAAGTCAAACATGGCCACATCTGCCTGGCCAGCATAGTTCTGGGCAAACTGAAGGTCAGGCAGGTTACCGCCTGTGGAGAAGTTGGCAGCATCGTAGGCATAGCGGTGCAACGCGTCATGGTCCACATTTGTGGGAGCAAGCAGCTCTTCTGCATTGCTGTAATCCTGTAAGGACAATGTGTGAGGTCATGTATGATGAATCACAACATCTTTTCTGATGCTGAGTGACATGTTTTCTTCTTGGTATGCCCCATTAGCTTATGGGCCTTGGTGCAGAAAATGATCAAGAGGCTGAGGATAATAGAATAATTTCTCTGGTGACAGTGGAACACCTGCATGGATATGTCATTCATCCAGTTTGTGCAGTCTCATCTGGCTTCAAATGCTGATAAAAATCACACTTTTTCTTGGTAATGGATGTGCTATTCTCACCTGTTTAATGACACCCATCTTCAGCAGGCTTTTCTTTTTGGCAGTCATGACAAAGTAGTGGGTGGCATCTTTATAGTAGACGATATTCTCCAAATCAATACCTGGAATGGAAAATGAAGATGATGGGCACAGGAGCAGAGATTAGCGAGAGACAATCAGGAAGGCTGTCTGTTTGTAAGCTTGTTTCTGAATGCTATTTTGCTGGTTACTGTACACTGAAAGATGGAGAGCAGATGGGGATTTACATAAATGATATCAGGGTTAAAAGACATTCAAAAGGGTGTGATCAGGGCAAAGATAATTATAAAGGTGAAACCTGTAAAGCTCATTTAAATTTTATAAATATTTTGTTTAAAACTAAGAGGCAGTAAGTTCAAAGTAGGACAGCGAAGAAGCATGAATTTTATCACAGTTAACTCTGTCACAGGAAATTAACTGAGTACAACACAGATTGCAACACTGCTCTTTTCACACATTGTACCCGGCGTAAGAGAGCAAACATTCACTTTGTGCCCCGAAGGCTTCGTGCAGCGAGCCACAACAGAGGTACAATAAAATGAAAACAAGTACATTCACGCTCTTATAAGAAAGCTACGGTCCAGTGATCTTACTTCATTATTTATGTTGACACTTAGTGCAAGCTGTGCCACTATTACTACTACTGCCACTATTTCACTGCAAATCATAATGTTTTCTTCCAATTTGGTGCAGTGGAAGATGTCAGGTGTCTGGTGGATTCATACCTGTCGTGTTGAGCAGGTCTTGGAAGAATTTCTGGTTGTAGATGCGGGCGACACCGCTGATCTCTGCTACCTGGGCCTCAGCAGTCGTGTTTCTGTTGATGAAGTTGGCTGTGATTCCAATAGCCAGCTTACCTCTCAACTCCTTATGCTTAAAGCCTGAGAGTGTGAGAAAGAAGAAAAGAGGAAGAAAAGAAAGAAGGAAGAGGAAAAGAGAAAAGGAGCAAAGGTCAAGCATCTTCAAACACAGATGCTGGAGGACATTTGGTCATGTGTGGAACTCCCAGGCCTTGAAATTTTTTTTTTGTTACTGCATGTGTTTGTACACAGCATTGAAATGATGACAACTCTGCGTGTGTGTGTGTGTGTGTATGTGTGTTTTTCTCACCATCAGGGACAAACCTGCCTCCTCCAGCAGAGATAAAAACATCAAACTGGAAGGCTGCAGCAGGATGAGACCTGGGGTGCAGCCTGGCCATCCATCCTGTTAGAAACAATTCAAACTTTTACATGCCGTTTGTCTCATTAGATTCATATTAACTTTACTATTTTGTATATGGATGGTTCACAAACATACCAGCAAAGATGAACTGACTGATTTTAAAGCATTTTAAATATGAGCAAAGTGAGTAGGAAGAGTAATTGAAAAATGCAAGTACCATTGTCTCCTGAGGGTTCAGTCAAGGCCTGGAATTCCACTCCAGTGTACACCTCCACCCCAAGGAGAAGCGACACTTTCAGTAAGATCAGCTGCAGTTGGCGGATGCCTACAAACACACATGTATATTTCATTTGAAAAGTGCGTGTGACACAAGCAAGAAACTAAAGATGAACATTTTAAAAACAACAGCAGGAAGTTGGGGTTGACAATAGTGAACAGTTCACTCACTGATGTGATCCAGAGATCCGGAGCAGAATTTGCCATAGAACTTCTTGGCACCAAGCCCGCGGAGGTCATAGATGGTGTAGGGCCACAGGTGAAGAACGTTATTTCGGGAAAATGTCTCTCTCTTCTCCACCACCACCACCTGAGCCCCCAGCAGCGACAGTTCAATGGCTGTTCTCAGCCCACATGGCCCAGCCCCCAACACCAGACACTGGGTGAGATGAGGAGGAAGTTCATACAGCCAGCACGTAACATATTGTCCTGACAAACCTGTGCAGTCTTTATTATGTCCCCCCTCTAGGACAGATAATGCCAAGTTAAAAATACCATAATTAAGCAATGTGGCATATAATTTCCCAAGATTTCATAAAAGTTCTATCTTCAAGGTCAAGATATTAGAGTTTGCGTTGACTGAAACAGTTAGTTTTAGACTATTGCCATAATTCAAATATTTCATGTTTTCTCCCTTGAAGTCTCTGAAACAGCATTTGGATTGTGGGACAAAAAAAGTCTCAAAAATATATGAGAGTAAAGAGAAGTTGAGAACATTACAGGTTTTACAGACAGTTTTGATGTAGCTGAGACAATTAAGAGAAAAATTGAGGAAAAACAATTGAGAAAAAACTTGAATCCAGTTGACTTGACTCAGTTTTCATACAATGTAGCTGAGACAACTTAATTAAAGGCCAATGTAGATATAACCTTTATGATAACTATGAGCATTAACACTGGTTGTCCCAAAATGACAACATGTAAGAAAGGCAACATACTCTCTAAAACAAAACATCTCCCTAAAATATAGAAAAATAACACATATTAGCCACCAGGTATAGGAATTTGGTACTAAAGGTACCAAAGATTTTCTGGGTGAAAATACCTTGGTTTTGGCACAGGCTTTTCCTTGCTGGTAATCCTTGTGAGAGGCTCTTTTATCCAGCTTCGTCCACAGAGCTTTGGCCTTCCAGTAGTTCAGGCATTCCTTCAGCTTGGCGTAGAAGTTCCTGAAATCCTTTGGATCAAGTTCTAGTTGCCGACAGAGCTCAACAAAGTGGCGCTGCACATCCTTACAGGTCTGGGCTTGGACAAAGAGGTCAAACGTTGCGTGTGAAGGGTTAACAGGGTCCTGGCTCGCCATTATGGGAGACGATGAGTGATCCTGTTCTTCTGGTTAGTAGGTTTAGTGGTTACCTGCCGAAGCAAAGTTTATATGAGATTGTTTTAGAACATCCTGCTGGGAAAGGTTTACTGTTGATAAGCAAAAAGTCACAAAGTCATTAACTCGTGCACTTATATGGCAGACTGAGACTAAGGGAAATACCCTTTAATGCAATCCTAATTATAGTCTGCATCTTTAAAAGTGGAGGACTTCTTTGTCACCTGGTCGGTTGAGTCACTGCCAACTTCCTCAGCATGACGTCGTTTCTGTTTCTCCTCATATCTGTTCTTTTTACAACCAGAGTAGCCTGGATAGACCGCCTACAGCTGATGCGTCATTCTCACACTGCCTCAGGACTTTAGCCCGTCATTAGTGTCAGCAGGCAGTAAACGGTATCATGGAAACTTTAAAGTTAGACATATGGCCAAACAGGAAGATTAAAAATCATTTCCATGTGTTTAAACTGGAATAAACCTCACTGATTTTAATCAAAGAGACACAAAAAGAAAACTGCTGTATGCTACCTGTGGCACTGGTGATAATACAGTGCTGTACTCTGCTTACCTGTATTCAAACACAAAGGCAGCTGGCTATATTTATGAAAATGTGGTTGCTATATTTGTTTAAAATATCTACATATCTACAATATAAGCTCACAGCTCACAATCACATTAACATTTACCATGGGCGTGTTATTTTTCAAAAGAACAAAACTTGAAGGACTAGACTGTGGCTGCACAGGCAGAATGCAAATCTTGAAAGCCAATATCATACTCACACAACAAAAGCACCGCGTTTCATTCAAGCAGCCCGGATGAATGAATGCACCATTTCAACAACAGATAACCGCCACGTTCTATCACTTTTAGCAGTAACATCAAATGGAGAAAGTCCCATTAGCATGTATTCTGCAGCAGCATTCATGCAGTATGTGCCAAGTATATCTGGTGTGGTTGACGTTTCCTGTAACTGACGTTCACTTCCTGCTGACAACATTTACCCCCACAACTACTCCCTGCTGCTGCTCACGCTGCATCTTCAGCCCTCAACACCTGAGCTGCAGACGCTATAATTACTGGAGCCAAAAGCCATTTTAGTGTGTGTGTGTGTGTGTGTGTGTGTGTGTGTGTGTATGTATGTGTGCATGTGCGTTGATGCCTGAAGGAAACTGAAACCAGATTTAAAGAGCTGTAAATAAAATTTGTTTTCCTTTTGCATCTTTGACAACTAATTCTTGTTCAGTTCACTATTCATTGCAAAAGAGAATCTGGAAGACAAGCTTATTAAAACACTGCTAGAAATGTAACAACTAAATAAGCTCCACTCTCTTCCTGTTTATCACATCATTGCTTTTCACTTTAGTATATTCTTCCAAACAACAAAACGACTGTTTAAGAGAAACTGTTCAGGAAATGTTTGTTTAGTGCTAGTGTAATATTCCTGTTGACATTTAAAAACTTGGGAACCATGCACAAAACCATTAAAAAGCTCATCTCTACTATTTGGTTTGTGGGTTCCCTACTCATTAGAAGCAGCATGAACACTAGGAAATAAGCTTCCTGACAAGGCTTTACTTCCACTCTAAGTCTTTATCAAGATTGCTTCAAAGCAAAAGTCTCCTCACAGACTGCAAATGTTCCACCAGAGAAAAATGTTTGTCATGTAATGTATGAGGTAGCCACAGAAGACAACCTGTCAGACTAAAAATAAACATGAAGGTAATTGTCCCTGACGTTTTCATCAAACTCTCAGGAAGATACTGGATTTATATTCTTTGCAACTTGCAGTTTTCCAGCTTCCATGAGAGAGCATAACAAATAACAGCACATTAAATTCCTAAGCAATTAATTACTCTAAAACTGTTAAGCATAGATAGATAGTCATGCTGATATATCTGTGATAAGGAAGAAACTGGCATGTGTGTGTGTGTGTGTACAGACGCATGTCGTCATTATCATCTGACTTGTGAGCAATTCATGGAGCAATCATGTTGCAGCAGGAATGCTGTGGACATGATAAGTCCTGTTCTGAGGAAGAGAAAAGCATTGAGGAACTAAAGGTGAATTCATCTGATTTTCCTCATGAACAATTAAATGAATTGGACTGCTTTTCATGCAATGTGTAGGTATATCTGGTGACACTGTGTGTGTCAGGATGTTGGATTACACACTGATCTGCCTGACAGGTTTTGGAAGACAGAAACAGAAAGAGGGAGGGGGGGGGAGAGAGAGAGAGAGAGATGCAAGGAAAGACAGATCTGTCATTTCCTCCACTTATCTGGCTTTGACAGACATCCAGGGTTTATACTGGCCTAATAAAACACCACCTATGTAATTTAAAAGCTGACAATGACAGGAAGTTAATAATGAACCCCCTGAGGAAGGAGATGTGGCCCCGAATATGGCTACTGTGCCAAACCAGACTGTAACAACATGATATCAAGTGCAGGCGCCAGATTTATAAAAAAAAAACATACGGTCATGGAGTTTAATGCAGAAATATTACAGTCAAAGCTAACAAACTCATTTTACAATTATGAGGCATTCAATGTCCTCAGAAATCACAGTATCAGTCTACACAAGATAGCTAAAACCCTAAAAGCATCGAATGAAAATGGCCCGATACTCATTTTTGTTCCTTCCTAAAACTCAACTACAGACATGTCATAAACAAAACAAACAAACAAAAAAAATCGTTAAGATACATTACCGGCGTGGGCGTTTTGTTAAAAGAGAGTATCCGTGAAAAGCTCTCTTGTGTATGGTTTCCATGTTTTAGTTTTCTTTGTTTACAGGTAGAGAGCACGCTCTGGCTCACCTGCGGCTCGCGCTTATACAGCCCAGCCGGAACCTGTTCCGGTACTTTCGGGTGTAAACTAGCAGCACCGATACACGTGACGTNGGGGTGTTGACTATCCTGGGACAACATGAAAATGATGTCTGTGTTGAATTTGAATTTAAACAGGTGTATGCTTTATTTATATTCCGCCTTATTTATTTATAAAAATTTATTCGTTTTTAAAATCATTTTTCTTCGATCCCATGTTCGGTATTATTAATGATTGTTTTCTGATTCTGTTATTTTCTGTTCAATAAAGCTCTATTCGTGGTTTTATTTATTCATTTATTTATTGTCAATTGCTTAATTGACTATGTAAAAAAACATCAGTTTATTTCTTTAGTTTTTTCTTTTTAATTATTCTTTTTGTTCCTTCCACTATATTACAATTGTAGGCTAATAATCTCACCCTCACTCAGCTTGTTTAGCAGACATACAGGATCTTTGTAAAGGATGTAAAATGTCTGTTTATTACTGGTCATGTGGTCATGACTTTTGATCAGTTACACTGTTACTGACTCACTCCAAGACAAACTTAGTAAGCCAAGCCCAGTAATGCCTGCTTACTGGAAACACAAATGAAAAAAAAGAAAGAAAAAAAGAAAAAGAAAAAAGAAAGCATTCATTTGAAATATACAAATTTTATTCAAACATCCTCTCAATTTTCAGTAGGATTTAACAAAGACTTAAATTCTTAAATTCCCATTGCATATGGTAGAAAAGACTAAATAGGAAAATCACATATTTAAAAAAATATCTGCATAAACAGAGAAAGGAGACCCTCACAGGAAACACAAGATAATTTGACCTTTTTTGCACACTTTTCCCCTATGATTTTGCTCATCAACATTCACTGAAACAGGTCTGGAAAAAAAAAGGGGTACAATGCCAATCTGGCTGCACCCATGCCAATGCATTCATCACAGCATAGGCCATGACACATCACCTTTTGAATGGGGGAATTTAATCCTAATCGGTAGTGTTTAAATCCAAGAATATGGTCATTCATGAAATACATAATGGAAATGCAAAGAACAGTGTAAGTACAACTCATGATGTTGGTGATACTTGAATGCTTAAAGGAATGAAAGCTGGTTACCTACTCGTGTACCCATTTACCAGCTTCTGGAGCAGCACCAAAATCTGAAATTTGATGACTTTATGATGAAAACATTTGAAATTTAGATTATGTTTTTCAAAGGAGTAATGTTTATATAGTTAAAAAAAAAAAGTGAATAAGGGATAGGAAGCTGGTTTTCAGGTAAGCAGTTCCGCCCACCAGCTGTAAGTAATATTGTACATGTACAGCCAAGATAAGTATCACAGAAATATGTGTGCAAAAATTAAACTTTTAATGTTTAAGTCTTTCTATAATATTGCATTTTTGTCAGTTGTTATTTATTCCATAAGTACCATAACGTTTGAACAAAAATGAACAAAGATACTAAAAGCAAAATAAACAGCTGGGTTATTTTAAAAGGAATAAATTATGAAGATGATATAATATATATATGTATATATATATATATATATATATATATATATATATATATANATATATATATATATATATATATATATATATATATATATATATATATATATATATATATATATATATATATATACATATATATTTATATACACAAAATATTAGCATTAAGAATATTTACAATTAAGTTTCAAGATGCCAATTCATTTGCTGTACATACTGTATAGGGGAAGGCTTTCTGGGCTGCCCCCTAGAGGCTGGAGGGAGGCATAGTCATACTTGGCAGGTATTTTCTTTTTCTTTTTATAGCCTATTGATGATCTTTAATGAGAACAGAAACTTACAGTAATATCTCCAGTGTCAGACTGTGCTCAAAGATGCACTATTTACAGATATACTGAATCATCTTCATATTAATGAAGGTCAGGACTAAAAAGAAACATGTAGGAAGATTCACCAGATTTTAATTTGAATGTTCGAAAGCAAATCAGCACATTGAAACCATGCTGGTGAATCAGTGGGTAGTGTGCACAGGTGCAGGATCTCAAAACAGTGGATTAACCTTTGAGCAGAATAACACAACCCCTCAAACTGCCTACTCAAACTTCATTATAAGATATTTCTGAGTAGTAAAATAATTTTTTTAGAAGAGTACAAAAGCAATTTCATTGGCACAAAAACCTTACAGCAGATTTTTAGTCTTCTCCATCCTGAGATGACCATCAGCGATCAATAGCTATTTCTTTGTAAGAAAAGTCATAATTCAAATACAGATGAAAACTCCACCATCTCTTTGTGGTGAACATATAGTATGTTGGTCACAGCAATAAATTGATTCATCCACAGCGGTTTGGTTAGCGAGACCACGCAGTGATAAGATTGAGGGTAGCTGTACCGTGTCATCATACAAAATCTCACAGCAGTCACAAAACTATACTCAATGATACACAGCCAAAAATGGTTATGAAGTAAATATAAAACTTGTTTACCTGAAAGTATTCCAGTTGATTCAGGTCTGATGATAATCATTTAAAACTTTATGATCCATGATATCCTGGATATTTAGGTCCCAAACAGCTGCTTCTCAAAAAAAAATTGGAAGACAAAGTCTGAGCATGTGTGTTTTGAAGGGGATCCAAAGAAAGTGTTGTAAAAATGGACATTGTGAAGTGTCATTTTCAGTGTTACATATATGCAGCAACCATCCCTCGGACTCCTGAATTTCACCCTTATGCAATCTTTCATTTCATTGTGTAATGTCACACGCAGTGCTGAACCTGCTTAACTATGAGATCAGCCATGTAAATTAATACAGTACAGGGTGAGAATGCTCAGGGATGCATCTGTCAAGCATAGAGAAGGTTGACAAACCTGCTTGGCTGTAGAGGGTGTTGTTAAAATCTGACAAGTAAAATTAACAAAGTATTGTATGATAAACTAAACATAACTATACAGTATGTATTAGTCCCTTCCTTTTAATAGTTCAGTGACTAGAAAGATGCTTTGATGTCCTGATGCCAGAAAGGCGAGAGTTACTGATTGTACCCAGGATCCTGTCAGCTTTCTTCCCTGTCATACACACACACACATACACATACATACATAATACATACATACATGTCCATGCACTCTGAAACAGATGCATGCTTAAATTCGTACATACAGAACTCATGCACATATAGACATTTAGCCCTGTTACAGGTTCTCTCCTGGTTGGTACTGGGGCTCTGTGGAGGTGAAGTAATCCTCCAGGAAGCCCTGTAAGTACTCAAAGGTGGGCCTCTCCTCTGGCTCCTTCCTCCAGCAGGTCAGCATCAACTCGTGCAGGGATTCAGGACACTCTGCAGGGCACGGCATCCTGTAGCCACGCTCCACCTGGTCTAACACCTCCCGGTTCACCATACCTGGGAGGGCGGAGAGAGAGAGAGAGAGAGAGAGAGAGAGAGAGAGAGAGAGAGAGAGTTATGTCATCATGCTGAAAACTTAATATAATTTTGAATCAGATAAAGGATTCCTCATGGCTAACTTCATAGTCATAAATCTTTATGCTGTTGGATGGGTGGAGTATGACGTTGGTACCTCTGGGTCTAGGTGATAAAGACACAATGTGCTCACACTAAAATAAACAGGTTAATTCCCCATCCTGAAAGCACTCAGGACTAAAACAGAAACACCCCTGCAGTAATTATCCTTGCCTGGATAGGGCACTCTGCCTTTGGTGGCCAGTTCAGTCAGCAGGATCCCAAATGACCAGACGTCAGATTTAATGGTGAAGCGTCCGTACAGAGCAGCCTCAGGAGCAGTCCACTTGATGGGAAACTTGGCTCCTTCAAGAGACAGGTGTATTGAAAAGTTAAAACAAAATACACACTTACAGAAAATGTCACCTCACCTTCATAATTGTCACTGCAAGGCAACAATGCTAGTTGCTCATAAGTGTCCACCTGTCGTCTTACCCTGTCTAGCAGTATATTCATTATCCTCAATGAGGCGAGCCAGACCAAAATCAGCCACTTTGCATACTAAGTTGTCTCCCACCAGGATGTTAGCTGCTCGAAGGTCTCTGTGCACATAGTTCATCCTCTCCACATAAGCCATTCCTGAAGCAATCTGTGGAAGAGGCAGAGTTATCCATTTGACTCTATTCGAGAAAGACAAACTACACACAATGAGGCATATTTAAATCGAGTCAAGAAATGATTTGTGCTGACCTGTGAAGCCATGTCTACCAGCTGTGGGAGACGAAGCATCTTACCCATGTCCCCTTTCAGGAAGTCCAGTAAGCTGCCTGTTAGCAGGGACACATACAGAAAGTTTAGTGGTGCAATTTACATTTCAACATCTCAGCTTTTATTTAGTGTTATCTGAATACTTATTAATGCATGAATGTAAGGAACAGCTTTTCAATATTTTAACTTTTATGAGGATATAAATGATTATATTTCTGAATATATGATATATTTAATATAAACTAAGGGGTTAATATAAACTACGTTTAATGCTACTGGATTTAGAATATTTTTATTTTTGTAGGAAGTTTACCATCATGGCTACCATCAGTTTACCATCATAGCTAGACTTGGATTCAAGTGGCTGTCTTTGCTAAAACAACCACCCAAATTTGACTAATATAAGACTTTTAAGTTTGTAAGTTTCCATGTCCAAGTGTTGAAGTAGAAAAATCCATGCTGACCTTGTCCCATGTACTCGGTGACGATGTAGATCGGTTCCTCAGACACCACAGCGTAGAGCTGAACCAGCTTTTCGTGTCTCAGCTTCTTCATGACCTGTGCTTCCTGGAGGAAGGCTTCAGGGGACATGGTGCCTGGTTTCAGAGTCTTGATTGCCACTCGGGTTGTACCGTTCCATGTTCCTGGAAAAAAGAACCATAACAGTCACAACAGTTTTCACTGTTGTAACTTTGTCATTGAAATATCATATTCCACTAAAGTGATCAACCCATATCACAACATATGACATCAAAGTAACTGGTAGCTTTCAGTGTTACTGAAGTCTTGGACACATTGACACTGCCACTGTGTTTGTGAAGGGCTAACATTTGGGAAAAAATCCCTCAGTATGCATGCTGTGGTGTGCCCTTCTAATATTTAAGAATAAGTAAGTTGATTAATGCATTTTTGGTCCATTTCTTTTCATTTCATTTCATTAAGAAATCAATGATGACATGACTTACCCATCCAGACTTCTCCAAAGCAGCCCTGTCCAAGCTTGAGGTCAAGACGGAGAGACTCTCTGGGGATCTCCCAGGCATCCTTGGATAAGCCCTGGGTCTGAGGCTTCAATACAGGACAAATGTCTGTCAGGCTGTGACACAGCCCATCGGCGTGCTCTGGGGGACACAAGAGAATAGAAGAAATGTTATTAAGTGAGACTTTTGGTAGCTGCTACAGCAAAACTCCTAAAATCCCACACTTCCTTGGTTTTTCAGAGAGGAGACAGATAAAGATATAAGAATCAATTTATTCATCTGTGTAATCACGGATGATTAGATATGGAAGAGACATGAAAGGAAAGAGAGGTGTGTGAACTCACTGCGGTAGTGACTGACAAGTTGCTGCAAAGTGCTGAACTGTGTGCGTGACGTGATGTAGAAGCCTCCACTGTCCAGCTTCCTGATCTTGTAGTGTTTCACATTCAGCCCTTTGGTGTTGTCGTAGTCCAGTACAGACAGACAGTAGGCACCTGGTGATGACCCATGAGAAATTTACAACAATATTATTATTAATGATGAAATTTTATGGATAAAGAATATTTTACATTGGAAAGACAAATGGACAATTCCTGTATTATACCATCAGAGGGCAGCACCGGTCAAGAGACTAAACTATGAATGTCAGAGAGCCCCAAGGCGATGCCTCTTCCTTGCACTGTTTGAACGACATGCCCATGGTTGTACAGTCCTCAGCCTTGGCTCCACATTGACCTAATTCTGTTCTGGCTCACACACCCTGCACCTCCCACTGCTCCCACTCAACCATCGACTCCAATCGCTCGTTTTCCCTCCAGTCCTTCCCCATCTCTCTTTTTTTTTGTCATTCTGAGCTCAGCCTTTTACACTCACATGCATACCACGCAATAAGAATCAACAGGAATTCTCTCTACATGTGTACACAAATCACAAACACACAAACACACACAGCACTGGCTGAACCCGGTGGGACTGTGCAGCTGCGGCAGCTTTGCAGCTGCATGTCAGAAGTATCTCCGCACTGAGGCCCACAGGCGTCTAATCCAACCTTTTCCCATCTGCCTGATTCATCCCTGCTCTGACACAGAGCAGTGAGATGCACAGCAAAAAGGAGGGCATGATGCCTTACTTCTAGAACAAATTTAGTTTCTTTTTGTTGTATTTCTTAGCAAAATATCTCACATGTACAGTACATAGCATGCAGCATGTGTTGCTGTTGGGGAAAATTAAATATTTGTATTTAAATAATGTCGAAACAAAGTTTGCTGATGACTGTACTATTCATAGGTGAGGCATTAAGTTGCATAGACAAAGGCATCTCTGGTAATTTGATAGGGTTGGTGATCAATGACAAAGCTTCAATAATGAGGCTTTCTTGACCATTTGCTGAGATTTCTCACCTTTACAAACCCACTATTGTGTACTCTCTTTTGAAACAAAAATGACCCATTTAAAATCCCTTTAACAGCCCTTTTAACATACTGGTAGCTCTTCTGTTTAACAGAGGCAGAGTGAGTAATGATTTTGCCTGGTATAAGTGTTCTCACACTTACCTTTGGTGGTTTCACTCTCTCTCACCAGAAAAGTCCCTCTCCTGTTTTCTAAACTCAGCAGCAGCCTCTCTGAGTCACGGCGTGTGATTTTGCCAAAATACCACCTGGTGAGGAAGAGCAAAAACACGGGACACGGGACCAGGTTGGTGAGGGGAAAAAGATGAATGTGGGTGAGAAGAAGAGAAGAGAAGATGATGCAGGGTTCAGTTGCTGCTTGTCTTTCTAAAAGTGAGTACAATTCTGTCTTTACAAGCCTCATTCAAGATGCAATGCAAACTGAGGCCTAAAGTACAACAACAGCTTACCTGGACTCTATAGTCAGTCTGAGATGACTGGTGGAGCAGGAGACAAAGGTGAGAAATTGAGTTGTTTTAAAAGGTTAGTCTGTGTACTATCCTGTGTAAGCAAGAACATGTTAGCCAGCAAGTAAAGGTCAGCAGGGCATGTCATAAAGGAGCAAAAAGCAATAAAGAGACTACACTCATTGAAGGGCTCGTTTCAAAAATCACACTGAAATAGAAGCTCAAAATCACTTGCTAAAGAATCCAACTTTGGAATGCTAATTCTTCCTGTGTGCCCGATGAAAGACATAAAAAGACAGATAAAAGAGATAGAGCTAGGAAAAAAAGAAGAGGGATTTACTCTTCTGCCTGGATGGAGTCGGATGGAGCCACATAATTGCTGGGGATATAACCGCTCTCTCCGGTGGTCAGGGAGAGCGCCAGCCACCAGTCCCCTTCTCTGTGCGGATGAAACGAGAAAACACAGCTTCACAGATGCTCATCACACACCCAAAAGACAAATAAAACGATCTTTATGAATTTCAGGGCTGGTGTTTATCAAGCGTCTCAGAGTATCAATAAAGTGATTTTGTACTTTCTGGCTGTAACCACTGCAACAGCTTAAATCAAGTAGAACCTGCAGTAACTTAGCAGGCAACTCCTGGAGACACTTGATAAATGCAAGCCCAGGTATCATGGGGACACAGCAATAATAGTGGTGTGGGTTTTAAACCACGTATTTAGCAGCTAGAGGGTTAGATGTTCAAATATAATATTTGCAAATTACCTAATGATAGACATGCATGCACGTGAGTCTGAAAGCAAGGAAGGATGGTGCTGTATGTTACACTTTACCTGGGAGTGAGTTTTTGTAGCTTTGCAGCACCAGATTCACATATAGAATTTAAAGTAAAGCTGAGATTTATACTCAAGTGTTGCCTGCAGATGTGCTGTGATGATTATAATGCTGCAAGGTTTCAGAGCAACTTCCCTTGTTTGCTATGGGAGCATGGGATATGGACAGAGTTACGTGTGCCTTTTCTAGTGAAATGGTACTACAGTGCTGCGGGAGCGCTTCAGGTGATACAAACACACAGGGAAACAGACAACCTATCCATAAAGAAAATCCAGAGAATCTTCACAAACCTGCAGTTCACTTTCCTCCTGTAAATAAATATGACGGTTTGTGATAGAGAAACAGAAAAAAAAGAGATCAGAGAGGAAATGAGGAAACAGAAAGAGGGTTAAGGAAATACAGATAGCATGTTATAAGCAGTGACAGAACAGCAGAGTATACAGTGTAGAACAGAATCATAATGTGGCCAATATAACGCATAAGCTAAAGCTATAAAACTAATGCTAAAATATTAAAATCATTACATAATTCAGAGGAGTGAGCCGCAATAATGAGACAAAGGAGGGTTTATTAACTAAAAATGCATGCTGAGAACCCACTATTATCATAACATCAGGACACCATACATACATGTTACTACATTGTGCTACTACAGTCAGAAAACTAAGACTAAGACGCAGCTGATGTGCACTTAATTTGACTGTGAGAACCTGTAAACGTGGCATCAAGTAATCTTACAATTGTTCATATAATCTGAGTGAACCTAACCCAGTAATGATCCCAGTCTTTGGCTTAAGGGTCCAGACACAGCAATAATCCACTATTGTCCTCAGCTCATGCCTTCTAGGTCAGCAGTTTGTTAGCGGGCAAGCAGCACTGGGGGTGCAGCACTACAGTATATGGTTCACTGCATCTCAATTGATTCCTACAGCAAGCCCCCATTTTGAAAACAAGCACGATTCCCCTTAAACAGTTTCGTCTAGCGTGGATCTTACACTCAGCCTTCTGTGGATTGACTGATAGTCCACTGAGATGACGACCGAGCAATGAGACATAATCAAAGCTTTTGTGAATCAAGCAAAAGCTGTGGTGAAACATGCTAGTTTCGACAAAATCAGGCCCTCCTGAGTCTGTTCCTATGGTTACGGGAGCTTTCAGAGAGATTCATGACATGCATTTTGGGATGCAAAGCAGCCTGACACACAACTGAGCAATAACTCAAGCAGGCATGTAGAGGAGTGTCTCTTCGGGTTGAGCTAACAGGTCTGTGTGCAGTTATAGTACACCCTTTGAATGTATAAGACAAGGTGATCCTGGACTTTTCTTAAGTGTGTTTGCGTGTGAGTGTGTGCATTGCCTTACGTGTTATTGACAATCTGTAGGCGTTCGCCCTTTCTGAATGACAAATCCGAGGCTGTTCGAGACTCATAGTCATATAATGCTACAAAAGTCGTCACACCCCCTATTAAAGGACACAAATATGCAATGTATTAGTACCAAAAACAGCCAATGCATAACCCACCAAATCTAAAAACCACATCAAACATAACATGCTGAGGTTCTCACCTGCTAGTGTGCTTCTGTTTGGAGAGGTGACGCTGTTATTGTCCACCCCCCCAAACAGGGCCAACTCTGCCTTATTGCCCATGGGTTGATTGGTACAGAGCCCTCCATCCGTAGCAGGGTTCCGATTAGGTGTTAAGGATTGCTGGGTAGAATTGAGGTGGTGGCCCCCGGCTCCTCCACCAGAGTTGAGGTTGCCATCGAGGCTGCGGGGTCGCTGGCCTACATCTTTGGGCTTACTCTTGTGTCCCCCCATGGCCAAGGCCTATAATCAGATAAAGATAAAAAATGAAAATGAATTGAGTTGCATTTCAAGTGACTGCAAAAGATGACGGCAGAACAATTTTAAATCATGCATCAAATAAAATTCCTTCTGTATGTCATTTTGTGGAAAAGTTAATCTAACTGCCACAATGCCAGATGCAGAACCAGAGACAGACTGGAGACCACTAAACCCACTGAGACACAGTGCCATAAACCATACTTCCCTATTGATGGTCAAACAGCTGCCACTCCTTGATTTCAACATGGACGTGATTCATTATTACCACTGGCAGTGCACACACAGGCAGACATGTCACACATGTCTGTATGCATGTGTCAGACACAGCTGCACATTATGGTATTTGAGAGATATAAGCTCCAGTGCTTCAGCTTTGTGTTGTAGTCCTTACTTTGACTTTACTCACATTGACAGTTTGAGTTTGATTTAGTTTAGCACTTCAGGTGATAAAGGAGAACTAAAAGTGTTGAACAACTACTTTTGTAATAGGCAGCAGATCTTTGTTACCTCTTATGCATTAAAGTGCTCCACATGGCTTGTGAAACATCCCAGATTTTTTTTTTCGTGTTCCCAGTGTGTGGTTCTAACCAAACTAAATAAGATAGAAAAGAGTATCAATGAAGTAGTGACAAACACTCGAGAGGGCAGTGATGACAGAGCTCATCAGGGGTTAAACATGAAGGAATGTTGCATACCAAGCCCTTATGAGAGAGTATCAAAATTCACAAGGAACTTTCTTTATGCAACCTCAGCTTCCCTTCCTCATCACAGCTTAGTGATGTAAGCCAAGCCAATTTAGAGACTTAAGCCCTTGCTATCATGGACAGATATAGCTATCAAGAGTCCACTAGGAGATGCTAATGCTAAAAAACTTTAAGGTGAGGTGATTCAATGTTGCAGTACAGCCTGAGGCTTACAGGCCCTAGTGTTGATAAGTATATCAGCAGAGAGGTCACTCTGTAAGGGTCAGAGTTCAACCTGTTAGTGTCAGGCTTCTCAACCCTCTGCTGTTGCTATTTAGGAGGCCATGTGTCCTTTGGATCTCACTTTGGAGTCAGTCATTAGTCTTATTCACCAGCAATGTGCCTAACGCTCGACAAGCAATAAGCTACTATACACAGAGCAGCTGACAGCTGGGCATGTTCACAGTCAGAGCGATGCAGGGACATATGGTGGAAAATGTATGGCAAAAAGACAGCTTTCTCTCACCCCACAAGGGAAATTAGGAAGGCTGCCAATGGTTCTTGTTGAAATTTAGAAATTTTGTATTTATGTATCATTCCTCCCTCCCTC